>MU159197.1:233252-245732 GCA_015888305.1 Antheraea pernyi
AAAAAAAAAAAGGCTGTTAGTATTTATATATCTAAATTCTAATGTACACGTTACATGTTACTTTTAGTGGCGTGCGCGTCGTACTTACAATTGTTTTAAAAGAGCATTTCTATAACTGTACATAGTCTCACAATTTTATAATTCTTTAATACGATTTAAAAACAACGCGTGCGGACCTGCGGGTACAGCTAGTAAATTAATAAAATTTGATGACAATCAATTTTACCCCCAACCAGTCATTATATGTCTCACATAAAAAATTGATATATCAATGTTTTTATGCCAGGAACACAATTATATAATCTCTAGATTATTATATTATAGCACAATTCGTCAATTATATGTTGAACGTCCCGTATGAATCACAGATAACAACAATCGTGAACTTTGAATCATTGCAAAGTTCTTTGTTCAATATCTTGTTTGTCTAACAGTTACGATCATTTGTAACTTTTATGTGAATATTTAAGAAAATAAGATTTTTTTTTTTTATATCATAAGACAGGGGTTCCCAAATTTTTTGAGTCTGCGGCGCACTTCCCAGTTCACTTCACAGAGCCCTTACCTAGCTAGCTAGTCAAGATAGATACAGTCAATAGAAATACGTACAATGATACTGGTTGTATAGGCACAAATATTAAAACATTCATAATATAGATCAGTGTGTGCTGGAAATTTAATGGTTTATGTTGTACCCGCCAATAATGAAGCTAAGCTACCTGAGAAGGGTTTTTTTTTATGTCAAAAGGAGGCATATGAACAGGTGGACCACCTGAGGTTAAGTGATTACCACCATGTCCATAGACAATAGCAACACCAGGGGAGTCGCAAGTGCATTGCCACCCTGTGTATGGGGGACGGGAGGACGGGTAGGGAAAGGAGAAAAGGGAAGGGAAAGGGGGAAAGTAGGTGGGCCTCCGGCGCTCTAACTGACTGAACGAAACACATCGATGTAAGCACTGTTACTTCACGTCGGTGTTCTGTAAGAGGGTAGTACTACCCAAGGCATGCCGACCCATTCATTCTGAAACCAGTAATTGATTCAGTGTGGCACTACCATCTACAAGATTGTTCAAAAATATTATATTTTAGACTTTTTTACCATCAGATGAACTTAATACATATGTTTAACATGAATCAAGTATGGTTTCACAGTTCAAATAAATCATTATTTTTGACTACCTTAGCTACCCTCACAACAGAAACAAAAACTCAATATATTTTTTTAATTTCACTGACTTTTAAATAAATCTGAAAAATAATATGGGAAAAGGAATCTAATGTTTTTTTTAAATTAACTAGGTTTTATTTTAGTACCTGATCAATACATATTATCAGAGAGAATTAAGTCTGGCCTCGACCCTGGACTTTGAAATTATATTGAGGCCTCTGGCACAGTGCCCATATAACCATGGTACTTTCAACCTGAATGTATAATTTTATTAGTTCTTAAAATAAAACATAGCCAAAAGGTAAAATATGTGTGAAAATAGCAGATTGTTGACTTTTTTATTTATATAAACAAAATATATCTTCATTATTCAAAATAAGATTAACACACAAGAAACAACACAAGTTTATGAATTGGATATAGAAATGAAGATTAACTTTTACAAAAACCTCCTCCAAATTGCTGGCTGCATATGATAAATGTATAATAGTACAATTGATTACTCTAGTGCCATATAAATCCTCCACAATACAAATGTAATAATCATAATATTTGTTCCAAATATAAACTTACCTATGCTTATGGAAGAAAAGTACAGTAAGCCAAATGGCCATAAGGAAGGAGCCAGTGATTTCACACATATCAAAGGCCCATGGTATGTGTGGCACATTATCTAAGAAGAGGTCCGGCAGTGGAGGGTATTTCTTCATGTCTGGTACTTTATCATGAACTATTACCATCACCACAGCTGTCACCCAAGTCACCAGAAACACGTACCCTGTGAGAACTGTTTATCAATACACTAAATATACATTTATCATATTCGATCGAATCTATGCCTAACAACAATGGTAAAAATTTGTTCTGTTGAGAATTTTAGACAACTGTATTGATAGTTTTTAAACACGATTATATAACTGAGCAGATTAAAACTTTAAATAATTAATAACGGGTGAAATTGTTATCAGCAGATTATATTTAGAACGCTTTACAATTAAGAAATAAAAAATAAAGAAGTTCCAACATATTTTATTAATTTTAATTTTCAAATATCATAAAACTTCTCGAGTGTAACCAAATTAATTTAATATGGCCATAATATATTATTCAGAATAAAAATAAAATTATGATAATGACATAAATAGTACTATTTAGTTTTATGTGTTTAAAGAATTAATAAAAAATTACCTAAAGCTATAGCAGTTTTCCAAATCTCTGGCTTCAGCCTAGAAGCCTTCACTTCAGGAGGGAAACTCGATATACATTCTGTATTTTCCGTATATGCAATCTCAGTTGGTATTTTATTATTTAAGTTATAGCTTAAATGTGATAAATTTGTACCAAGAAAGTTTATGTTCGTCGCAGGGTTTAGCAGATCGTCACACAAACCAAGCTCTATCATCGACGACCGATTGTTCCTTTGTAACTTTTTCACAACTAAAATAAATCTTTTTCTTTCACCAAATTTCAATTGATCAAATGGATAATCATAAAAATCTCTATCGACGAATGACAAGAGACACTGCCCATCAATATCGTGAGATTTGCATTTATCTATTATGAAACTGGTCATATTTTCTTTATGTAATAAATCTAACACTTCTTTGTTATTCCAATTCACAACATTAGACTCCATTGTCATCAATTTCACTTTTATTTGATAGCACTGATTAAACTACGTAGACATAAAGAAAAGCAGGAGTAATTTTATAAAATGTACTATAAACCTAAATAGCCAAATAAACACTGAGAGATATCTATGTACAAATAATGTTTATAAATAAAATTGTAAAATGAACATTGTTGTGACAAGCGACATTATTGACAACGTCAAATGTAGGGATGCCGATTTGAAATCGATTAACGCAAAATAATTTTTTTAAATTGAATTCTCGTTTATATTAAACGATATTAATCAATGCAGTGGACCAATCTGTAACACTAGAAACTCATGATTCAAATATTTTTATTTAGATAATTTTTTACTTAATTAAACATAAACACGATAATTGGCTGTATGACTTCAATTATCTTAATCTATCCTCAACAAATTAAATGTTTGATAAATGCAAGGAAATTAATGCTATTGTTTAAAATATAGAATTACAGATTTTTTAACTTCTTGTAGGTTTCTACTTCTGAATGTCTCTAGCACCCAGCATAAAATAAATTAGCTAAACGGAACTCTCTTATCTTCTTAGAAAGAAGAAAGAGAACATCTTAGAAGGACTCTCTTATTTCAGAATAGCAGACTGTAAGCTTAGTTATTATATTTCCTCTAAATTGAGCCTGCGAATGTACATTTGAAGGTAAATGAACATTTTAAGATATAGAAAAAATTTGCAAATTGTACTATAGCTGGTGATATTTAATATGCTATAACAGAGCCAAATTAAAATTATGTTAAAATATTATAATGTTTATCATTTTTATTTGTCTCTCATGATAAATACAGTTTTTTTTATTAACTGTTTTTGAAGTAAAACTTCTTATCGCAGGGCATTGAAATTCGGATCAGCAACCTTTTTGAGTGGCGAAAAGTGGTGGAGATTAATACTATTTTAGATAGAGTGAAAGCAGTGTCTCGTTTGCGTTAAGGTGTTGGGGTCCATTAGCTCTTCTGGAGTTCTTTTTGAAGGTTTCACTTCTACCACATGTAAACCACACACATGCTTTTATATTTTTATTATCATCAAATAATATTGATTAAGCATCTTTTAACGGTTTAGGTTTAACTTTATCTTATTTATATTTTCTAGTTCTCTTCTTTATAATATTTTATATATTTTTACATGTTACTAAAGTATGCAGGCAGTTTGTTTAAAGATAAGATTGACATCATTGTCTGTAATGTATTTGAATTTTAATTATAACGTTTCGTTGTGTCTTACTGGTAATAACAAAATGGATGTTTTTAAAATATGTGTATATATATACAGAGGCATTTCGCGTGAAGCGCACAACGAAAAAAAGGTGAGGTTCTGAAATTCGTTCATATTCAGCCTAATTGGACTTCTAGTAAGTATGGATGTGATTTTTTTTTTTTCGTTAATTTGTCAAGTTATGGGCTTCTAAGGAACAGTCGCATCTGAAATTCAGATTTTGTGGAAGTAGTTTTTCGAATTGTACAAATAAAATATTAAACGCAACGATTTATATAGAAGAATAATGGCTAAAAAAATCAACCTACCAAAGGCCGACATCGTGCTCTGTGGGACATACATGTACATTAATCGATCTATCTCCTTAACCAATCCTGTGCCTACTTTAAAAGTATATTTTGTGTATTTTAAGCTAGGTTTTGATGAAAAAAGAAGAAAAAAATGCCCAAGTTACTAAAATTTTGTTTTGAAAAATTTATTTTCGGTTTTGAACATTAAATTTTTTTTAAAGTTCTATTTTATTTTCAAAAAGAGCAATTATTCTTCTATCTCAATACCTTTGAATCAATAACTTTGTACCTTCATTTAAAAAAGACGAATCATATAGTCAAGATAATAATTAACAATGATTTATTGTTCTGCGTTGCCCTTGGTCTGAAAGGTATGAAGACCCCTGCTATAGACTATGTACGTGATGTACCAGCAAATTGTTCTAGAGGAGGCAGTATAATTAATATATCTGAAATTATTAGGCTGAATATGAACGAATTTCAGAACCTCGCCTTTTTTCGTTGTCCGCTTCACGTGAAATGCCCCTATAACTATGTAGTGTTCAACTTTATAAATGTTTTGTAACTAAATTGTTAAATTTTAACTGAAAATATATATTACTGTGGGTTATTTTTTATACAAAAAATAAAAAAAAATTTAGACGCAGTTTTTCTACAAATAATCTTCTGGACCTCAATTTTTCCCCGAATTAATACCACGATTCGAATCGATTGAAATTCATTTTTTCTCTTAGTTAAATGTGTTCAGTGATGCCAATACCAATTATCCTAATTTCCTAAAAAAACTGGGTCATATTCCAAGAAATTAGGGATAACAGTTCTAATTCCGCACAAATTGTACTTAAAGGTAAAAAAGAATTTCACTAAATCATATCATTTATTAAAGTAAAATTTATTGAGGCATGTTAACGGACATCTGAATACATTGGTTGTTGGGTGGGGCAGATATGAACACGGAGTTTTGAGCTATCACTGAATAAATGAAATTTAAAAAGAATCGAAGATGGTGGTAGAGCCACGCTGAAACTATTATTGGTTTCAGCATGAATGGGTCGGCTCGCCCGGGGTAGTACCACCCTCTCATAGAATACCGACGTGAAGTAACAGTACTTGCATTGCTGCGTTTCGTTCGGTCAGTGAGAGCGCCGGAGACCCACCTCCCCTTCCCTCTCCTCTCTCCTCTCCCGTTCCCTCCCCTAACCCTTCCCTCCAAAAGATGGCAACGCACTTGCGACTCCTCTATTTTTTTTTTTAAGAACTTTCTTACTGTTAAATTATATGTGCAACAATTGAAATCAAGTTTCACTTTCAACGTAAACATAAGTTACAATGAAGTTTTAGTCCAGGATCCCAGAGCTACCAGACACAACTTATTTTAAATATATCGACAAGAGAAAGCGGAAATGTCGTAACTTGCATTTTGGACTAAATCACTTTTTACCATATTCTTGTTTAAAAACATACCGCTTCGAATGGGTCTCGCTATCCTACGATTCCGTTTTACATCGATACTACCTTGGTTTTTTTGCCTAGTTTTAGCACTACACATGAAAAAAATGTATTTTTGAAATAGTAATTTGGCTCTGGTGTAATATTGGGTTTTTCAAGTTACGACAATTCCGCTGTCGATATGAAACTTTAAGTTCTAAGTATAGTGTTTCATGTACTTAGGACGCTTGCGTATTCACAAAATTTGGGTCTGGGGCAAATGTATAGATACCATGTGAGAAAGGTGATAAGAGCTACTTTACTTTATTTAAACGGCTGGATTTTTATACCGCCAGTATGGTTAAAGAGTTGCAATATTCCCAGGGGTTACTGAATAGTCATTTCTGGTACTAAATCAATTAAAAGAATAGGTGCTTAACATTTGTTCTAATTATCTCGAGAAAAGCAAAACTTATATTCACCAGATTACTTATATAAAAACGAATTGGTGTAGTAAATACCGACGCGGTGAGTTACGCGCATTCAATGTGCACCACCACGCTATTTTCACTTCTCAGAATCGGATTTGTATAGAAAAGGCTCGTCTATTTTTGGTTATCAATCCACTCTCTAGATGGCACTGTTATATATATTGTTTGGCAAGTTTGATAACAAAAGATGGTGGATGACAATTAATTTTAACATTTCAAACTGACAACTTTCAAATATTTGTTTTCATTCATTTTGTTTACGTATCTGTTACGAGAGTGTGCTCCCTTAAATTTTCTTGCCTCCCACAAACATTTTTATCTATCTCCGGATCTACTTATAAACATTGACTCCTGCATATACATACTTGGATTTAGATTTGCCTTACAGTGAATATATTCATTACAAATAAAAATTATCAAAAACTTGTATACGATTTACGCAATACCGCTGTATGCATACATACATAGCTATAAATGTACATTTATAACCAACAGATATTAGTTCAAAACTAGTATTATAGAGGCGCTGATTGGAAAGAACGAGTGCGACCTCTATTTATATAATATACTCTGTGTGCACCACCACCGTGTCGCATTCCGACAGTTACATAATGATTAATCTTGAAACGCGCTCTTCACATTTTGTTGATTAAGCTTACGTGTGATTTTTTAAAGATAAGTATGGTTTCTACACTTTTAAAAGTTTTATAACAAACCTTAACTATGGTTCTCTTTGTTGTTTATTACTATTTGTTTTTATATTATTAGTTTATATGTTAAATGTGACTATGAACTATCACACGATTGAACGTTGTCGCCCTTTAAACAATCATGTGGTCTAGGTTTTGTATAATATCATTCTAAAGTAGGATCCAGTATCGCCAGCCACTTTCGGAAGGCCACAACTTCTGCCAGACGCTTTAGACAGAAAAATGAACGAGTTTAACTTATTTTTAATATGTTATTCAGGTAACTAATACAAAATATATTTCATGAGCCACAGATTGTAAGGGCTAAACATCCCACCAGACGCGAAATACTCAATACAATATACTTAATACTATTAGTATAAACGCGAAAGCTTTTTATGTATGCGTTTTCGAGTAAAATACTCAATACCTTTGAATCAATAACTTTGTACCTTCATTTAAAAAAGACGAATCATATAATCAAGATAATAATTAACAATGATTTATTGTTCTGCGTTGCCCTTGGCCTGAAAGGTATGAAGACCCCTGCTATAGACTATGTACGAAAGACGAATCATATAGTCAAGATAATAATTAACAATGATTTATTGTTCTGCGTTGCCCTTGGTCTGAAAGGTATGAAGACCCCTGCTATAGACTATGTACGTGATGTACCAGCAAATTGTTCTAGAGGAGGCAGTATAATTAATATATCTGAAATTCATAAGGAGTGGTTCCTTTTCCTTCTCAGGAAAGAAATAAAAATAATCTTAAGAAATGTAATAATAAAAGTATGACCATACTTTTCAAAATTATTTTCTACAAGTACCAATGACCTTTTATTATCTTCAGACAGAACTTGCGATAACACGAAGTCTCCAGGATTTATTGCAGTCAAGTTCTTTATCTTCACTTATTCACATCTACATCCTCTTCCCAATGCGTTAGTATATCGTCTACAGATTAGAAATCCATTTCAGCATCAGTTTCATCCAATTAATATATCAGTATATTTTTAGTTTTCCTTCGCCTTACTGTTTTGAGTGTTGACCCTTTTGAATAAGCTATAGAAAGCAAGTTATCTTTGACGTTTACTTCTTTTTCATTATCGGAATCCTCCCAGTCAGTTTTATCATCATCTTCTGAAGTAGCTAATGTTATAGGTGAATGTTGGGTAACATCAGAGATTGTCTCAGCAGAAATGGATGGTGCTTGTGGTGAAGGGCAATTAGTAAACTGCACACAAAGTAATCATAGAAAAAGGTATTGTTTGATAAGGGATAATGCTAGCGACAGACGGACCCAGGCTGGGTACATGATAACAGGCTGGATACTCATTACGATTATAAATAATACAAACATAATCCAAATATACTTTTAATCATGGCATAACTATATAAGATTAACATAAAAGAGTTATCCAACTCAAACATTCGACTTTTGGAAACATGTGGTATAAAATTTTAGATTACAAATAGTATTTGTACAATCACTTTCAGTTATTGATTAACAATCACCTCCAAATTGTGTTCAACATGATGTTATTATTAATATAACATGAATAAACGAAATGAATAAACATGTATAATAACCATAAAAAACAGTGGTGCTTACACCTTTTAAGAAGCTAACAATATAATAGAAACATACAATTAAGACTTGACTTAACATAGTAGTGTTAAAAGAAAATATAGTGGAATCTTTATAACTCGAACCTTGCTAAGTCGTAATCTTCAGTAAATCTAAAAGAAATGTCTTTCCCTAAAAATTTCCCTACCGCTGAACCGTATCTATACGCAGTATCTCGGACTTTTAGACTTTGTAAGTCCAACAAAATGTTATTTCCCTGCGAGGAATGTTTAATACCTATTTATATATATTGTTTATAACTCGAATTACAAAAAGCAGACTCCGTAAGTCGTAGTTAAGAATATATAATAACGACTTACTCGCGTTTCCTCGAAATCATAGCAATACAGTCCAAAAGGATTGATCGGGTCTTCTAATCTATTGTTTGTGTTTTGTATGCACGTGCATTGAGTGACTACATTAATTAAAGGTAGAGCATTAGAAGCCAGAACTGCAATCAACACACGTTGAAAGATTCGATGATATCGAGTATCATGATTTCTGTACATTGTTTGAACTTGAAAAAATCTGGAAATTGCTTCTTATATCAAAAGAAAATAATCGATTTTTTTTTAGTTGTTTGGTCTACTTCTCTATTATGAAATTTGTTTTAATATGTAAATAAATATAAACCATAGAACTTAAGATGAATCATTATTTAAATTTGACCCTACAAGTCAAAATTTTAGAAGTTGAGTCCTAGAAATTAATAATCTCAGATATCAAAAAATGAATATCGTTATAAGCGGTAAGTAGACTTTAAACAACTAAGTTTATGAATTATAAAAATAAATCCTTTCGAGTCTTACAAATAAGGATTATTAGTAAAAATAAAAGGGATTACTTGTAATCAAAGTTCAACTGCAACAAATATTTTGCCTTCACTTGCGCTACGTCGTAAACAATAAATCTGTATATATGGATTAAGGATATTTATTGTCATATCTGATAGTAATTATATATTTTTTTTTTATGTCATAGGTTGCAAACGAACAGGTGGGTCACCTGATGTTAAGTGATCACCACCGTCCATGGACACTGACAACACCAGAGGAGTCGCAAGTGCGTTGCCACCTGCACCACCACCGTGTCGCATTCCGACAGTTACATAATGATTAATCTTGAAACGCGCTCTTCACATTTTGTTGATTAAGCTTACGTGTGATTTTTTAAAGATAAGTATGGTTTCTACACTTTTAAAAGTTTTATAACAAACCTTAACTATGGTTCTCTTTGTTCATGCTAAAACCACCATAAAACCACCACCATTATGGTTTTATGGTTGAAACTATTTTTGTATTCGCCAATGCTATTGATATGTACCAACATTTAATTTTAAACCGAACGTTTTTTTAACAGTATATTAGAGCAGATGTCATAGAAACAAAAATAAAACTATTCAAGGATGTGGAACCAAAAATTATTTTCTAATACTAGAAACTTAGAAAAAAAAATATCTAAAAATAATAAATGGGCATATACCATAAAATAAAGATCAACAAGGAGTATACCTATATTAACGGCGGTGGTAACAATATTATTTTGAGTACGCCTGAGTAACTACCACCATCAAGTAGAAAATCTGTCACCAAACATATGTGTTCCGGTAGCTACACTTGAACGTCAGTTCCCCTATTCGTTTAGTGTGTTTACCATTCTAGAGCACAGTCATTTAACATCAGAAGAGATTTTGATCAGACGCTAAAAGCTATAGAGTATTAAAAAAACGGAGAGTATATCAAAAACAGAAGGTAAACTTATATTAATGTTAGTAAATAAGATTACTTTACATGACATGCCATTTTATTTGCATTTATTTTTCTATTATAGTTTTCCTAATTTATATTGGTTTATTATATCTAATATTGTATTATTATTAATGAGAAAACTCTGAAACCACGAACCCTGAAAAAACCCAGAAAATGCAGTCCTCGGGAATAGTCTAAAGTTGGATAGTTTTCCGTTACATAAAAATGGCAATATAACAAGCAAATCATAATCTTCAAGAACTTCGTTTTTAACCGGAATGAACAATTATAAGGCTAACAGAACCCATCAGACTTCGTAACTATATAATAATAATCATAAATACAGTGGTACAACAAAATAATCCCAAGGAGGGTTGATGTCAGGCAGGCGGCCGATCGTAAAAATTAAGCCAAATCATATACCACAACATGAGAAACATGTTGTACCGACCCTACTTATGTGGGATAAGGGTAAGAAGAAGAAGAAGAAATAAGATTACTTTACTTATTTTTTTTTATTGTGTCTTAACATATTCTAATGCCCTTATTTAGCAGAAAGGCATAAAGTCAGCCTAATTAATATAACGTTAATATTGCATCTAATAACTTGATTTTTACTTAGTATGCTAAGTGCGAAATGCTAATTTTATATCATGCGCAACAAATGCTACCATAGTTATAACGACCTAAGAAATGCACTGTACTGAATAAATGCGATTTATTCAATTTTACCGTTAAACGAAACAGCTACCAAATATAACAGCATATCATTGCTATAACATAAATAGCATATTGTAATAATAGTTTGAATCCACGAATTAGGTTATAGAGAAGAGTTACTCTATGAAATAACTTTCAATGTAGTTTGATTTCGTTTACGAAACTGACATATGGTTTATATTTGGCCACCACAGTAAGGAATTAGTTGATACCATATAATTATAACAGATTTTTTTTTATTGTAGCACGGCAGAATGACTGCACTGTGCCTGATGGTAAGCACAGTACAATCCAAAAACAATGGCGACCACCGAGTGACACACTATCCATCGCCGGTCGCCGCTGTCATGCCGGCCTGCGAAAAATTGGATATGCACAGGCTGATTGCGACCCAGTCAGGCTGTAAAACCCTACCACCCTGCTTTCGCCATTGCTTCGTTCGTTTATTCAGCAGTGTGCACCACGTGCAGGTGAGGTTGGCTTGGATGTCTCAAGTCTTAGATGTTATTCGACACCGCTTACACCCCAAGATGTAACATTTAAAAAATAATTTCTAAAATTCACATTGTAATAGTTGCTACATAATATATTAACCACCATTAATCCGAACCATATGAAATAACTATTAACTTGTAAAGGATACTCATTGTATAGTAGCGAAGATTGGACATCATTCTTTGTGACCGGTGTGCCGAGTGGCACTATTAGGCCATCATCGAGCACCCGGTTTTGTTTGGGATCCGGTGCCGTGCGACCGACGCCCCATGCTGAATGCATTCCAGGGGGGAGCTTCACTTGTTCCGCTTGGTGACATTTTTTCCTATTAATTAGCCACATTATATAAGATAAAGTGTAAAGCCGCCATAAGGAAAATGGGGTCATCTAAAACACGAGTTTGAAAAAAAGTCGAAAAGTCTGTAGCCTGTGCCTTTAGCAAAGTAAACCTAACTCGGTTTTTTATTAAGTGTAATTTGGGAAGAGAAACTCATAGTAGCTTTCATATGAACAAACGAAAGATCTACTTGAGATAATCTATTAGCAACCAGCCCAAGAATTGTACATCACTGCCACGTGACATTATACTTCTCACACTTCGCTCTTTCACACACACTATTTTCCTTCTCATTTTGGACGCTAATGTAAGCCGGATAATTTCCACGCATCGCATTTTTTTCAATGAAGGGGCTGGTGGAACCGTGTAAATAGGCCCCACCAGGATATGCGGTAAAAATAAATAGGAAGCGTGGGAGCGGTTGGTAGTGGCCTTGCCTATAAATAAATAAAATAGCAAGAACCCCAAATAACAGCGTGGACTGACCTGCAACTCAGCACCTCGTACGGAGAAGCGGCGTCCCAAGCGAAATATGCGATGACTGCTAGTTGTTCTCCAATCTCCTCAAGCGGGCGGCGTCAATATATGTTACGGTGATTC
>MU159197.1:246660-260527 GCA_015888305.1 Antheraea pernyi
AAATTACAATAGTGATATCGAGGTATCTTTAGAATATATTGATTGAACAACGGTAGTTGGGTAGTTTTTTTTTTATTTGTTAGTCCCATCGAACGTATCCCTGTTAAGCTTCATTTCGTCTTATTCTTCTAATTTATAAACGTCACATAACTGGGTGGTAAACCTAAGTTTAAAATATCAAAATAGAGGTTTTTATACTTATAATTGACAACTCAGTTCACTTGAGTAATGAGTGAATTATAACCTAAAAACGCCAAAAATAATAATAATACGCCAATAATAAAAAGTACCTAATCTAGTGTAAAAATTAACCTAAAATTATGAACCCAAAAACACTATATGACAAATTAAGATTATAACTCTGGTTTGTTAATGCTCGCAATATTTACTAAGACAATATTATTTTGTAAATTTGACACAGGCTACTGTCTGATTTTCTCGTACTCACATTGTAAACTCTCACTTGACTTCACTAATTTGCAAATGGTAATTGGCCACATCGGTTCAAAAACTTATAGCACAATAAATAATATGTACAATACATATATACTATCTATAACGAAACTTATAAGTTTCATCAACAGAAATTGCCAATAGATATCTATTTTCTTACCATAAAATGGTGGGTGTGTAACTCAGAGTTCCATCTATAATGTACGATTTCACATAAATACTTACATTTCTCCAAGTGCGACTTCACATAGTAACATGAGACCAGTGGGTTTTGATACGCTCGTACAACAGTAGTTCGCTGACTTGGACACCATGTCCGCAAAGTATATACCTTTCCCGAACATGTATCCCGTGACCGGCGCTTCCGGAGGAGCTATACGCAGGCCTAATAATCATACAATATTCGCTTTGAATGTATACTGAGTGAGTATATTTACACTAATAATAATTTATTTGTTAGTCATACGAGTATATACATATTGTTAAACCCTGTACGCGAACTCGTTGTTACAAATAAACAACGGATGACTCATCGATCGCGGGAATCGATAATAATCAGGGTTCTAAAAATAGGCTGTGTTATTAAAGTTCAATCCTAGGACATAGAAGACTAGATTGTGACTAGACATGTAGTATACGAAGAGAAGCAAAAGGATGAAATTCTAGATTGCGATCACATCATTATTAGGTGTAGTGAAATTTTGTCAAAATCAGTTTATTAGATTTTATCTAAACGAGTACAAATAAAATTTATTTCAACTTAAAAACAATTAAATTCCCGCATGGTCGTAACAATAGGTATAAGTACAGTAAAATTGTAGTGTTTGTTGATTCATTGATTAGAAACATTTCAGAGTTTTTTCTTAGATTAACGCTTTTCCACATACACGAAGGAGTAATAATAAAATTAAAAAAATATAATCGCTAAAATATTCCGACCAAATATATTATATTATTGTATAATATTATGTATTAACCTTGTGATATAATGCCCGCAAAGTTAGTTACCCGTGAACCGTGCCAGAGCAGTCGTCTGTTGTGCAACTTCTTGAAAGGTTTGTATCGTTTATCCTCGCCTTCACGCACGACTTTGAACACCTGTAAGTAACAAATAAATTGATGAGTTAAAATCAGCCTATAGTCGACGCATTATGAACTGAGGCTTCGGGTCATAAATCATATTTATCTGTTTGTCTCGCTCGCACTTACAGGTCTAATGGAGAGGTGTAGTGATGTGCGTAAGAATTGTAAAGGTGCATATCGATAACGGGATAGGTAGGTTCGATATGCTAAATTATGTTAAGTATTAATTGAAATAATTTTTCGCTAACTGAAAACAAAAGTTTTTAATTTGTAAGATAAAATGTTTGTTTCGACGTAATCATAAAGAGTGAGTGTCATACCAAAAAATCTTATATTTATAAAAAAAAAAAACAACCCTTACTCGTAACGACCAGTCAGGAGTGCTAATGAAGGTCACGATGACGCATCGACCCCGCGTGCGCAGGTAGCTAAGTATAGATAACGGGTTGCATTGTGTGCACATTCCTACTGTCAGTGACATTTATTGCATGACGACTCAGTTTAAAATGCGTCGACTATAGACTTCTTTTCTAAGGTCAAAAATCGATGGACTATGGCCTGTTCTTATATAAAACTATACAGATTAATGGCCAAACTTTATAGCCAATCTAAACATTGTCGCGTTATGCCGCGTACAGGAACCAACGAAGAAAAGGCAAATGCAACCACATGCAAACTTTTTCGAAAGTGAATAAGCCCAAACGAGGCCAACGTTCACGTTCAAGTGTACTACTCAGAGTTCTCGAGAAATGGGCGTAGTCCTGTTTCACTCAATTACATCCAACCCTTAACACGAGCCTTATAGTTGTCAATAACGACTATATATCAATTGTGATCCACCTCCGAATGACTCACAAACTATAGCGATGACTTGCTGATTCCGGAAGTTGCACTTGAAGAACGTTGAGGTTTTCTCGCAATAAAAGATTTATTACTAGTGAAGCAGCGAAGGATGCTCTCGTATGCAGACACGTTCAAAACAGGCTACTATTCGATTACTATTCACTATCTAACGATGACTAACTATTAATACTACTGTGTGATTACTATTACTTTGACGACTATTAACGATGACTCTATTACGCGGTTACTATCTATTACTAATAAGAACTGCTCTCTATGCCGCTCGCGCCTGTATGTTCACTCTCCGGGCCTTGTCTGTACGGCACCGGGGTCGCTCGCCCGACGCTGGCGGTGCTCCACCAATCAGAGCACTTAATAGCCACGCGCACAGCGTCAGGGCTCGGCTAAACCTACTCGGCTAGACCTACAGGTCGGGACGGGGGCGCGATGAGTTCCCTTCGCTTGCTCTTTATTTCAAAAACCATTTACCGTTATTCTTATAGCTAACAACTTATACATTTTAAACTTTATCTAAGAATTACGTTAGAAATAAGAATCACAAGCATTGGTACAATTATACTATTCTAACTATCGAACTATACTATAAATCTATGCACTATTTCTAGACAAAACACTATAATACTACACACAAATAAAACATACTACTACTTAACACTAATCACTATAGATTGTCGCGAACATCAATAACATCAATTGCGGGGTGGTAGGGTTTTACAGCCTGACTGGGTCGCAACCACCATGTATATGGCGAAAAAGCCCGTCATAGTGATTCGCTTTTGCGGGTCGCGTTTCGGGATCAGCCTGTGCATATCCAGCTTTTTGCAGGCCGGCATGACAGTGGCGACCGGCGATTGACAGTATGTCACTCGGTGGTCGCCATTGTTTTTGGATTGTACTATGCTTACCATCAGGCACAGTGCAGTCACTTTGCCGTGCTACTAAAAAAAAAAAAAAATTAATTTCACTGTTGTGTAATTTTATAAAAGTTATTATAAACTACTATTTTTTTTTAAATTATTCTGCTCTTCGGTAAATTATTGTTTTATACCGTATTACAGTTTGTAACAATAACACGGTAATGAAATGTTGTCTCGTTGTTCCTATAGAGACTTCGAACGTGAAAAGAAAGTGCTTTCAGACAGCTTACAACTCTTGATTATTGGATAATGCTTGTTCGTTCACACTTCGCGGTAACAGAAGACGGTCATAGTTATTGTCAATAATAGTTACAGATAACAGACAATCAACAGCAGCATAATGAAATTCAATTGTAAACAACATATCACATATAATAATAAAGTAATCATCATCATCACATCGTAAGAGAACCACTGCAAGGTCACTTCTCGAAGAAGGTATGATGAGCATAATCACCACGCCAGTTCACGACTTATCGACAATTTCAAACTCTGTGTAATCCATAATTCTATATTTACCTACCGTACTATAAACACATTTCTCAGGTCCAAGTTTCCTCACGATGTTCCCCTTCACCGTCAGCCGATAGTATAACTAATTTAAGATAGTAAATTGTATGCGAATTCCGAAAAGATCGTTGTTCGAACTTGTGGGCATTGAAATTACATTCCACCAGTCAACCCACTCAACCACCGCGACTATAATCAAACAAACAAACAAACTCTTCAGCTTTATATATTAGTATAGATTATAGTCGCGGTGGTTGAGTGGGTTGACTGGTGGAATGTAATTTCAATGCCCACAAGTTCGAACAACGATCTTTTCGGAATTCGCATACAATTTACTATCTTAAATTAGTTATACTATCGGCTGACGGTGAAGGAAAACATCGTGAGGAAACTTGGACCTGAGAAATGTGTTTGTAGTACGGTAGGTAAATATAGAATTATGGATTACACGGAGTTTGAAATTGTCGATAATTGTGGGTGGGTGTGTACATTACAGAAACGCTTTTTCAAAAACATTTGTAACTTCGACACGAACGCCATCTACTGTAACATGTAACGTGTACATTAGATATATGAATACTAATAATATATCGAATGGGATGGGATTTATCATCAGCAACATACCTGGATTTTCAACCTACTATATACCAAACTCAGTACTCACTAACACTATATAAGAAAGTAATGAAAATTATAAGCTATACATTATCGAATAATATATCTTAAATCTTTTATTATATAGATATAATATGCCCGTATTGTCTATATACTTAAGTTATTCTTATACGTTGCTATAAACGCTGAGTTATGTAGAAGCAAACACGGTAAATAAAACAATATGGCCGCCAAATTGACCAAAAAGATGATATAATTCATATTACATACAAATATATGACTTTCAATTAGGTATATTTATTATTATTGGAGTCCAGTAAGGTCACACGAACGAATGCCCAGGTAGCAGTTAATCACTACATAGTGTACCAAAACAAATAAAAAAAGAATCATTAAAATCGGTTCACAATTGACTAAAATATCGATTAAAATACATAAAAAAATACATACAACCGAACATAGTAACCTCCTCCTTTTTCGAAGTCGGTTAAAAAAAAGTCCTCTGTCAGCTTATCTGTTCGCGATAAAGTCAAAAACTACCATTTTCACCAGTTTTTTACCATATTTTCACCAGTAGTTAGAATGATTATTCATGGGGAAGGTTTACGTATAATTTGTCAAGGTTTTCATTTTATTATCCGTCTCCGTCCGTATAACGTCTTCCGAGCCCGCTAGTTATCTGCCCGTAAAAGCCCCGTGAAAGTCGGTCCAATCAATTAGGAGATAGAAGGATATTGCGGACGAAGTCTTGAGAAACAAAATAAAATAGTCTAAGTTACTTCTTATAAGGTGAGTTATCTTCCAGTGAAAGTCCCGTGAAAATCAGTTCAAGCATTACGGATATTCCACTGCGTCCGAAGGCGAATAAAAAACCTAAATTATTTTTTATGAGGTCTGTTATCTATCAGTGAATACCCCGTGAAAATCGGCCCAAAGTAATGCGGACGAAGCCGCGGACAAATAAAATACAACATGTCATCCGCTATAATTTCGGTTATCTGGCAGTAAAAAGTAAAATTCCCGTTAAAATAGGTCCAGTCGTTTTGAAGATTACCCAGAACAAACAAACAAACAAACAACTAGCGGGCTCGGAAGACGTTGTCTCGCCCGGATAATAAAATGAAAACTTTGACAAATTATACCTAAACCTTCCCCATAAATTATCATTCTATCTACTGGTGAAAACAGCATGGAAATGGTAGTTTTTGACTTTATCGCGAACAGATAAGCTGACAGAGGACTTTTTTTTAACCGACTTCGAAAAAGGAGGGGGTTACTATGTTCGGTTGTATGTATTTTTTTATGTATTTTAATCGATATTTTAGTCAATTGTGAACCGATTTTAATGATTCTTTTTTTATTTGAATTGGTACACTATGTAGTGATTAACTGCTACCTGGGCATTCGTTCGTGTGAAATTGATCAAACATATGTTACAACCGCGATAGATGTGTACCTTACTGGACTCCAATAATAATAAATATACCTAATTGAAAGTCATATATTTGTATGTAATATGAATTATATCATCTTTTTGGTCAATTTGGCGGCCATATTGTTTTATTTACCGCGTTTGCTTCTACATAACTCAGCGTTTATAGCAACGTATAAGAATAACTTAAGTATATAGACAATACGGGCATATTATATCTATATAATAAAAGATTTAAGATATATTGTTCGATAATGTATAGCTTATAATTTTCATTACTTTCTTATATGGTGTTAGTGAGCACTGAGTTTGGTATATAGTAGGTTGAAAATCCAGGTATGTTGCTGATGATAAATCCCATCCCATTCGATATATTATTAGTATTCATATATCTAATGTACACGTTACATGTTACAGTAGATGGAAATTCAGCTTGATGCGAACTATGCAAAACTAAAGGCGGAGATAGCGCCGCTCAGCAAATCTACTGACGAGTTCGCCATGATTGAAGAGTATGTTAAGAACACGCACGCAGACACTCACTCCTCCTACTCACTGAATATTGAAGAGGTCAGATATTAAACGATTATTATTTATTATAGTCGCGGTGGTTGAGTGGGTTGACTAGTGGATTCAATATTCAGTGAGTAGGAGGAGTGAGTGTCTGCGTGCGTGTTCTTAACATACTCTTCAATCATGGCGAACTCGTCAGTAGATTTGCTGAGCGGCGCTATCTCCGCCTTTAGTTTTGCATAGTTCGCATCAAGCTGAATTTCATTATCACCAGAATCTGTAATTATACATGAATATTTAAAAAAAATGCGTGGTTTTACGAAACCACGATGCAAGTGAAACTTTTTTTCGGAAAATTACTCGATTTTGGGTATAGAAAATAGGGTTTTTAGTGTTTACCTAACAATTGGAAAATGAGGATAATAATCGAAAATCAATAGTAGACAAGATATCAGACTATAAATTTGAATCTGCGTATTAGACTACGGAAAACATAATAAATACAATAAATAATTCATATGATAGACGCATATTAGAATCTGAGCATAATACTTATTTAAACCATTGAATCATTTTGAATTGAACCATGGGCACCGCCATATTGGCATTGGCTGCTCTGCCCGGCACCTTTTACTCTACCCCTTACTCCGCGGCCGCGCGCCGCCTGTAATGTGACATGCGATAGACAGACGAAAAAATTTGGAGCGATGGAAAAAACGTTTCACTTTAAAACGGTGAAAAAATACTTTAAAACCGACATATTGATTTAATATACATATTTTACCTGACTGTAATAAACTGTAAGCTATTTCTATTTCAAGTAGATTGTCCATCATTTCTGTTTTTTTCTTAATTATTTCAGCATTGTCCAATAGAGGAGCATTCTTAACACCAAAGTCATGTGGGATTAATGTAAAAAAACTGTAAAAAAATGTATTTAATTTTATTTTTATTTTATGTATTTAGCACACCAACATAAATATTACACATGCATAAATAAAAAATAAAAACTAATTCTAATTAGGAACTATATAGATTAGATAAATTTTTACAGGTACACAATCAAGTTATGTTTTTAAGCAAGTGCCGCTTGAATGATCAAAATGCATAAAAAAATATGTTGATGTTGTTATTTGTTCGAGATACGTCATTAACACGATATTTACAAATTTTTATGAAGTAATAATAAATATATATTATTCTGTATCACTTTATTAGGAACACTGCATTATTATAACTAGTTGTTATCTACGACTTCGTCTACTTTGTTTATTACACGAACCATACCTTTTATATACAGAGGAGCACGGCAAAAAATCACACTGATTATAAAAACCGTCGTTTCTTATAACTTGAATAAATCTATATTAAATAAAGCTATTGTGATATTTCTTTTAAATAAGAACCAAGTGTTTAAAATTGAAACAAAAAATGTAAAATTTTAAATTGTATTTTTATTTATAGTGGGTGAAAAATTAAAGAGTAGTCATATTAAAAGAAATTATAGTTTATGGTCACATTTAACATATAAAATAATGATATCAAAACAAATACTAATAAACGACAAAGAGTAACTTAGTTAAAGTTCGTTCTAAGTCTTTTAAAAGTATGGATGCAAAAGTGAAACGATCAATGAACGAAAGTGAAGGTGAAGCGCGAAGGCACAACCTTAACATTACATAACACGTAAACTATCTTTTTCAACGAACGTAGCAGGAGGGTCGTGTTAGCACGCACACTGAATGTGCCTAGGCGCGTTACCATATCGCGTCATTATTTATTACACCCGCTTGTCTTTACGTAAACTAAGCGTTCGGAGTGTATATCAGTTTTGTTTCTCTCCAGACAATTAGGTCAAATATTAAGCACCTATTTTTTTTAATCTAGAACCAGAAACGAGTACTCATTAACCTCTGTGAATATTGCTACTCTTTAAACTTTCACCCCGCAAAATTTGCCTCGCTATTACTTATTTATTAGGCGATAGAATTAAGTCTTACAAATTACATTGAATAAAATCTAACCAGAAATTAACATATAAAATAATAACTAGACTCTGTCCGTGACTTCGTTCACGGGGAATAGTTACACAAACTCACAAACGTTAAATCTTTATAATATTATTATTATATTAACTAGCGGACACGGCGGACGTTGTCCCGTCCTGATTATAAAAAAATCCTTGACAAATTATATACCACAACCTTCCTCATGAATCTATATACTCTGATATCTACTGGTGAAAACCGCAAGCACATCCGTACAGTAGTTTTTAAGTTTATCGCGAGCAGACAGACAGACAGACGCGGTAGGGGACTTTGTTTTATACTATGTATTGATATAGTATAGATGAAGAAATGAGAAAATATTGAATCTTTGTTTCCTCTTCAACAGAGACTTATAGTGACACCATATTTATGTATACGTATCTTGTTTATTTTATATTTTGAAGCGATGATACTTAATCGCGTTTTCAGACAGCGTCGATGGACGTAGGTTGGATCGTTGCAACTGTGTCGGATCTTGCGGTGAAGGGAAACATCGTGATTCAACCATAGCATGGTGATAGGGTTCTTTTATAAGTTCGCTGTTAGCTAGCTATCACCCTCAAGTTGAAAATTTGTTGCTAAGCACCTGTTGGTATGTTCCGGCAGGTGCACTTGAGAACTAGACCACTTCATTTATAGCGTACTTAATCTTCATCTTCATCATAAATCTTGTAGACATTTAACATCAGATGAGAATGTAGCCAAACGCTAAAACCCATACGGTGTTATAACAAAAAAGTTAAATACTTGGTTTAAAAACGAATTAAATGCACCGCGCTCGCCCGAGGTAAGTTCGCGTTATCCTTTTTCGTAAGTCGAATCTAACGTGTCCAAAGCGAGACAAAAGATTAAGATGGCGAACATTCAGCGACCGCAGTGCATTTAATTCGAGACCATTTTAAAGCCAGGGTTCAATACGTATTTAACTTTTTTGTAATAACACCGATAAATTATAAAAAGTATATTACTTATTAGTAGCGTCCACAATTTTACTTCGACTTGCTTTTCCCATTTGAAGGAGCTTCTGTAGTTCTGATAGAACCTCATATCCAGATTTTATTTGTTCCTTGGATAATTTTCCCAATGGCATCTTCTCTGTGTCCAACTAAATAAGTATTAAAACTGTTAATAAGAACCTATATTCAATGCATATTTAACCTTAGAAAAATTAATTTGTATAATTAGTATGGAAATGTGTTATAAACAATGATGCTTGTACTTACCTCAAACTCCATTAAAGTCTGCTTCATAGTATTTAGATCAAATATTTTTATGATGAGATTTTGTACTGACTCTGCCAGTTTACTATTAGGGTCTAACTTGAGAACAGTTTGCGTCAAATTATCATTATCGCTGTAGTCCACATCGAGTGGGAAGTAACACCCCGGTTCCTAAATGAACATTAGTTTTAATTATATTATGGTGTGAATAATTATACCAGGTGACTGTTTAAAGTTTAACACCCTTCAATCCTTTGGTAGTTCATGGTAACATTTAACATATAAAATAATAAAAACAAACACTAATAAACAACAAGATTGTTTTAATACTTTTAAAAGTATGGAAACGATACTTTTAAACGTAAATAAATCACACCTAGGTTCAAATAACAACATTAAAAGGGCGCTTTTTTTTTTTTTTTTCACTGCTTATCGTCGGAATGCCGCACGGTCGAACAAAGGGAAGCGGGGCGCGGGTCGAGGTATGGGATACGGGCGGGACTGCGCGGCACGATGTGATTCATTGCTTTCCTTATTAGAACACCAGTTCGTTTTTGCGTAAATCACCTGATGTTTAGTGTATATCAGTTTTGTTTTTCTATAAATAATTAGATCAATTATTAAGCACCTATTTTTGTTATTGATTTAGAATCAGAAACGACTACTCAGTAAGCCTTGAAAATATTGCTGCTGTTTAACAAGTCATCCTGTGTATTTCCTTATTATTAAGTTCACTTGCAATTTATATTTGAGTACATTGGAAAACAATGATATCATCTTAATCTTAAATATATAAAAATCCAGTGGCATTATGTTTGTCCAAGATGAACTCCGAACCTAATAAATTGAGAGATGATCTCATATGTCTGTTCAAGTGATGTAGGTGAGTCACTGTATCGTGAAAATAATATCAAGAGGGCTCCGCGCGGGGACGACCTAGGCTCGAGATATTATTGAGAACCGCGAAGTGTGCGGGAGCTAATAGGGATCGATTACAAAAGCGTGGGCGCAACACGCATTTTATAAGATTGAATTTAAATTTACTAACGGTGACGGCACCGAAGTCTAAAAATAGACATAACAAAAATTATTACGTGTATGTAGATATATATATACAAAAAGCGTGCCAAACGAGGTTTGTCATCAGCAACACATTTGGAACCTTAACCCTTATAACTACCTCAGTGCTCACTTACACTGTATAAGGAACTAACGAAACAATAACTTAAAATATTATTATTAAGATTTACATTTACATTATATT
The DNA here is from genome assembly GCA_015888305.1 of Antheraea pernyi. Classification (NCBI taxonomy): domain Eukaryota; kingdom Metazoa; phylum Arthropoda; class Insecta; order Lepidoptera; family Saturniidae; genus Antheraea; species Antheraea pernyi. The sequence goes on from MU159197.1 coordinate 257,580, forward strand.
TAATATACATTGCCATTATTATAATTAAGATTTTGTGACTATACAAAAAATAAACGCTTGTCTGTTCCTGCACGCACTCCTATGTGGAAGTTACTGTAAGGCGAAGCTCTGCCCGGATAAATAGTTAATCTAAGATCTTTTTAGGAAGGCCTCTATATCATTAATGTTATTAATAATTATAATGTCGAATTGTAAACAATAAGCTGATAATTATTTATCTTATTAAAAATATAGAATGAGTTCAAATCTTGCTAAATTTCATGCAGACAAAGTTGCGGGTAACAGCTAGTCTAAAATAGAATAATCCAATTACTTTTTATTAGGTTCGCTATCTACCAGTGAAAATCCCGTGAAAATCGATATAACCGTTTTGGTGACAGCACAGCGGGCGAAGCCACGGTTAACAGCTAGTCTAAATTAAAATAAATTAAATTACTTTTTATAAGGTCCGCTATCTGCCAGTGAAAGTCCCATGAAAATCGGTCTAACCGTTTTGGAGAAAGCACTGTGGGCGAAGCCACGGTTAACAGCTAGTATAAACTAAAATTGCCTAAATTACTTTTTGTAAAGTCAGCTATCTGCCAGTGAAAGTTTCGTGAAAACTGGTCTAACCGTTTTGGAGATAGCATTGCGGGCGAAACCACGGTTAACAGCTAGTATAAACTAAAATTACTTGAATTACTTTTTATAAGATCAGCTATCTGTCAGTGAAAGTTTCGTGAAGATCGGTTGAACTGTTTTGAAGATAGTACTGCGGGCGAAGCCACGGTGAGCAGCTAGACTAAATTAAAATAGACTAAATTACTTAAAATGATGTCCGCTATCTGCTGGTGAAAGTTTGGTGAAAATCGGTCCAATCGTTTTGGAGATAGCAATGCAGACGAAGCCGCGGTTAATATCTAGTCTAATTTAGAGTAGCCTAAGAAACCCGCTGTAATTTCAGCTATGTGTCAGTGAAATTCCTGTCAAAATCGGTCTAGCCGTTTCGGAGATTACCCGGAACAAACAGACAGACAGACAGACATTTAAAGTTGCATTTTTGTTATCAGAAGCGTGTATACTTTCATACCCAATCAGTTAAAAAAAAAATTCTGATATTACATACAGACACTTCATTTTTATTATATGTATAGAAGATTAAATTATTGTCAATGTTGATTATTGTTTTTAATTGTTAATTTCGTCAGTCGCAAACAGAGGGCACTTTAAATTAGTTTGTTGAGTGGAAACTATAAGACCGGCCGTTAAAGATATCTCATAGATGGCGCCGCATTTTAATTTTGAATTTATTTATCTATTTACTATGACTACGTTCCACTAAGCGCTCACAACGCTCACGCTCACGGCCGCTATTTTTCCCATTCCATCTCGAGAATTACAATCATAAAACAAAGCGGAACGCATTTTGAGGGGTTTTGAGCGTTCAGGTAAATAATAGAAATGGTAATCTACAAAAAGTAAAGCAAAAGCTGAACGCATTTTGAGGTGTTTTGAGCGTTCAGGTAAATAATAGAAATGGTAATCTACAAAAAGTAAAGCAAAAGCTTAAAGCTAGGTTAAGTTACAATTTCTAAGTCCTAACAGGAAATTTTAATTATTATAAAATTCGTTTAAGTATATTGAAAAACAAATGTATAATTCAATTTTTATATACAATATTAATGGAGTATTTAATTAATTTGCATTCAAATAAAATCAAAATATATTTTGCGGCAACGGTAAGGTATTGGATGAAAATCGTATATATATTAAACTATGTTATTAAATTGTACAATACCTTTTGTTTATATACCAAACTTTAATTATCATAAAAACATAAAAATGACCTTTTTGGCCTAATAAAAAACCATTAAATTAATTTCTACATAGAATTTAACGATTCGCAACATTTTTCAATAGAATTTGAACTTATGAAAACTTAATTAACATATTTCATGTAAATATGTTAATAAATTTAAATAATCCATTAAATACAATATGTTATTTAATATAAATATTCTTTACCGCATCAAATAATAACATTTTTATAGTCGCCATCTTTATTGAAAATCCCGCCTCCTCCAGCGATGAGGCGTCTTGAGCTTCGCGTGAGCGTATGTTATGACGTCATTAATGACGTATTCAGCGCAACCGCAACGATCGCAGCCATCAAGTGGAACGGTTTTTTTTTTTTTTTTCGAACTGACTACGCTATTGACCAAGTAAGGTCTTAACAGCTTCACCGGACTACTAAGGCGAGCGCTTAAGGCACTCAGCCGATTTTACTTTGACAACTAGCTCAAGGGTGCGCGGCACACCTCGGCTTTGGCTGTTGCCTGATACAAGCAATTCGCGACCTATCTGAGCTAACCTAAGCTAAGCTAACTATTCATACATATACGAGTTGTTGAAACATAAATGTGTACCAAGCATACATACCTCAACAACCCTTATATATATTTCGTATCGGAAAGAAAGTTTTGATTTAACCGTGGAATATATCGTTTATGAAATCGAGAACACAGTCAATGTTTTGGTCCAAAGATAATTTGTACAATATTTGTGGAATAAATACTTATTAAATACTCATTCTTAATTATTGTCATAGTCACGTCATATCTATACTAATATTATAAAGCTGGAGGGTTTGTTTGTTTGATCGAACGCGTTAATCTCAGGAACGACTGGTCCGATTTGAATTCTTTTAGCGTTAGATAGCTCAGTTATCAAGGATGCCTATAGGCTATATATCATCACGCTATGACCAATAGGAACGCAGCACCAAGGAAAAATGTTTGTTGGCCTTCTACTATAAAAAAAAAACATTTTCACGCGAACGTAGTCAGGGGCACCGGCTAGTTTAAATTAGATTTATGTGAACACACAAATCAATATAATATTTATTGTATTTAATTTAATAATATTGATAACAAACTAGTGGGCGCCCAGTGGTCGACATTCGACCATAG
>MU159197.1:270051-286079 GCA_015888305.1 Antheraea pernyi
AAAAAAAGGGAGAGGCGATAGGAGAGGGGAGGGGAGGGGGGTCATCGGCGCTCTCACTAACCGAACGAAACGCAACAATGCAAGCACTGTTACAAATACTACTTATAATACTTGATAAGATTTTCTATCAGTCTGATACCACTTAACCTTAAATAAAGTTATTGAACAATATCAACAGCAAATTTGTGAAGAACTCTTTAATTCACTTTATATATTTACAGTGTCTTTAAAAGATAAATTCACCATTTTCAAGTAAAGAAAGATAATAATTAAACATTATTAAAAAAATAATTATTAGGATGCAAATGTATCTATTATTATTATAGACAATGGTCAGCCGGTGTTATCACAACGCGTGAGCAAGTAAACATTATGCAACAACAAATAGGCTTGAAAGAGAGAACACGTTGTTGACGATTAGGTGATAACATTAACAACGAATATTAATTTTATCAATGTTTGATTGTGAGAAATTGTAACACTAACTAATTACCAATAAAATCTATAGTGGATCACAGTTTATAACAACAATCCTTGTAAAATAACACAACAGGGTAATACATTATTAATATATAGTTATTATTGTCATCTATAGTAATGTACATGCTTTATGTATAATTTACTAGCTATACATAGCGTTATGTAGATATATTAATACTATAGTACAAATAATAAATACTCAAAGACAACAGCGAGATGATAGATATTTTTTTTCCTCTCTCATGCCACAATATCACTCCAGCAATACGTTAAATTGAAAATGAACTTTACCTTGAATTTTAAGCTTAACAGCACCCGATTTTGAGGATTTTACGTACATGCTACCCGATTTTGGAATGGACTTTCCGTCAAGAACATCCTGAGGTATGCGAGTGGCTGGCTATAATGAGAGTAATATAAACAAATATCAAAATACATAATATAAATTGGGCATATCACACTCTTGAACGTCCTTAACACTTACGTCGGCTCCCCAATCAGCGATATTATTATTTTTAATGATCTCTAATGAGGATGCGATGGTTCCCTTTTCTGAATCAATCAAATCGAGGAATGTGTCTTCTATCACCTGAAATGAAAGATTTTTATATAGTGTATTTTTAATCTGGGCATATGTTTAGAAAAAAATAATTTTGATATTAAATTTGAGTAATGAAATCTATTTCTCTGAATTTAATTAAGCTATAGGTAAAATTGTAATATATACAATAGACTTATCAAATTTATCCAATGCGTGTTGTCATTAATTATTTTCTTTTTAGATGTGGTTTGTATTCAACTGGGATCTAAAAATTTCTTTCTTTTCTCACTTGGATTACCATAAGAGGCACCACAGGAGCCGATTTATAATTATAAAAAAAGTATTCCATTACAATATTTGTAAGATTGTGAAGTGAATTGTGTAAGATGATAGACTCTCGTAATTGAATTGTAAATGACCATAAACACCTCATAATACTGGTATAAAGGCCCTTTATTTACCAGAGATCTCGAGTTCTATCCAGACAAATTATTTACTTTTTCAGTATGAGCATATCTTACCACACACACTTAACACACTAAATTTAATTTTCACACATGCTCAATGTGTGAAATTATTTTCGTATTTATTTATAGGTGTAGTCAGCACATCTACAATTGGTATTTAAAGGAATAGTAGTCGGTATAAATAAGAAACGCAACATATTTAAGGAGCCTAAGGTAACTGGACACATAACGTTCTAGTTATTTGGATATATTTTTACGATGATATGAAATTGCATAATGTAATAGTAATCTTTGAACCAAATCATATGACCTACATATTCTATTCATTACAACATCATCACCAGCATCTATCCCACATTGTCAACTAACATAAGTGTGAAAGGGACAGTATTATCCCATACGCACAAGAGTGCAGGTATTGCAACATTGCCATTTTATTTAAACAATTTGTTAAAATGATTTGTTTTATATTTATTTTCTATTTATGAATAATTAAAAATATATTACCCCAATGTCTTTCTCTCTGATTTCCTCCATTTTACCAGACATCTTTTCTAGATCCTTCTTGGTAGATACAACGGCTACTGTGGTGTCTGTCAACTTACTAACCACAAGCCCTCCCAGTTTTAGTATACGATGTTTAACTGCCTCTTTATCTTTCAGTTTTCCATACAGGAAGAACTGAAGATTCTTTAATGGAGGAATAGGTATGTCTTTTTTTATACTATAAAAGAAAATATAACTTGTATTCATCATATAAATTATTTAATAACAGTTAAACTTTTTAATTATAGTCATACTTTAAATCTTACTTAACAAGATATTAGTTTTATCTGGTGAATGGTTAAAAGATTAATGTCTTTTAGATATGGTCAAACTTAGTCAATACACAATGTATTCACACGTGTATTGCTTCGAACAAGCGAGTAGTATTCAACATGATGTCATATTTACACAACTGACTAGTTTAATATTAATAAAATTATATAATATATAGCAATTATTATAACATGAATTTTAAAAATAATTTTATTCGTTATAATCTTATAGTTAGTTAGTTTTATCTGGTGAATGGTTAAAAGATTAATGTCTTTTAGATATGGTCAAACTTAGTCAATACACAATGTATTCACACGTGTATTGCTTCGAACAAGCGAGTAGTATTCAAAATGATGTCATATTTACACAACTGACTAGTTTAATATTAATAAAATTATATAATATATAGCAATTATTATAACATGAATTTTAAAAATAATTTTATTCGTTATAATCTTATAGTTAGAATCTACTATAATTATAACGTACCAGCGGGCCTGGCCGACGTTGTCCGGGCCTGATAATAAAAAAGAAACCTTGACAAATTATATACCTACACCTTCCTCAAGAATCACTAAGTCGCATGTAAAACCGTTCAGTTTAACGCGAACAGACCAGACGTGGCAAAGGACTTTGTTTTATATGCAGTGATTAAACACCAATTACTAAGAATATCGATGTTAGATACTAAACTAACTATATTATAATATATTTAATTGGCTAAACACTAGATTTTATATTATAATGTAGTTCGTTCTTACAACTCGATTTGTAGATTTTAACTATTATTTCGAAATACTATTATAGAAAAGGTCGGTCGTTTCATTTTGTATAATATGATAGATCAAATTTATTCATTACAGTGCGTTTCTTGGGTCGTTATAATTATAGCAATATTTGTCGCGCGCGAAATAATTTTATCATTTCGCACCACATTTTTAATTATTTTTTAATTAATTTACCTTGTACTCGGTTCGTCTTTGATGAATACGACAGGTCGTGGGGCAGCATGGAATAGCCGCAACCCTGTTACAGGCTTATATTTACGAAAGGCAGTACTATCCTTATAGGCTTCAGGAATCTTCAACGGTACCCGCTTTGGATCTTGAGTTACATAGGAACATTTCGTCCACTCAGTGATATCACCTGCAACAATAACATTTTTTACTATAAGAGTGTATTTGGATAATTACAACTTCTATAGCTAAATTATGTGTAGTGTAAGGGGTGTCGAATAACATCATACGACTTGACACCCAAGCCAACCTCACCTGCACGTGCTGCTGAATAACGAACGAGGCAATGGCGAAATGGCAGCTTTTCGCAAGCCGGCATGACAGCGGCGACCGACTCGATGGTCGCCATTGTTTTTGGATTGTACTGTGCTTACCATCAGGCATAGTGCAGTCATTTTGCCGTGATACTATTAAAAAAAAATCCAGTGCAGATTTTATCTTCTCTGTGTCCTGGGTAAAATGTTCTATAGCGCTTTACTAATTTATTTTGTGCTACTCACCAGTACATGAGGTGTCTGTTATGAATATCTGACGAAAATCGAATACTTATTTAAGGTAACACCTGAATTACTGAAATATTTTATTCATTTCCACGTTTATGCACAGACTAACAACAAATGTACTTGCTCACATAATTAAGTTATTAGTTTTATCATTTGTCTTCTCAACTTACCCCTACATTTATATGCCAATGTGTCCAAAACAAGCTGTCCCAGTTCGCATTCAGGACAATTTTCTAATACTCCGAACGCCATACAGTCGGCCAAATGATCCAGACACTATAGTAAAAAAAATGATTATAAATTACATAGTTCTATTATGTCTACTTTTCAGAAGTAATTTTAGTGGCAAAAATCACATGAAAGGATTTTTGGCTCATTACCTTCATTTATATTTTATACTATAATTTGGCTTATTGAAAATTTACCTAACCTTTAGCACTCATATCAAATTTCTATAATACCTTTTAAATACTCACTTCATCTTTACCAGAAAAGACTTCTTGAGAGTTGTGCTTAAGTATTTCTACCAAATCATTTTTAGACAAATCATTCAATGACTTTCTATATTTCTGGAACAGTTTATTTTGTTTCTCTATTTCTTTTTCTTTACTTTTTTCCGCTTTCAATTCTGCCTCATCCTTTGGTTCATCTTTTAATTTCTTTACTGGGACTTCATCATTTTTGAATGGTCTGTAATGATATAATGACATTACGAATTAAATTAATTTTAAAACCTCACAGACACGCTTTTAAATTTAAATGAGGATTAATAATCATAAAACCATTTTACAAATTTTGCTGAATCGTAATATACCAAAGACTAAAACAAACATACTTATATAGAAAAAAAAAGACTTAATAATGTAAGTCATACTTTTATGAACTTGGAGAAGACTTTTGACTTTGTCGAGACCCTGCTATTTGCAGTTGCAGTTGCAACTGGTAAGTAGAAATGTGGATTCAGTCACTGGTAACATTTGGGAGGATGTTTTATATTTTTATTGTCAATTATACAGACTTTAAAGGCCAAAGTCTTCGTTCAGTGCATTCTACCATCAAATATATATTAGCCGAAACATGGTCGCCGATTGTACTTTTAAGCCATAAGGCAACAGTTCTTCAATAAATAATGGAAAGTGTACAGAGCAGAACACCCGGAATATTATACACTACATGAAGTAACAGTCTGCACGCAGCCACCACCAATTTGACCGACCGACTTGTTTACACACACTAATAATTGCAAAATATATTGACTTCGGCAGCATTGTTCATTGTCTTACCAGTATATTTAATATTATGGCATTATAGAAAACGTGAAACAAAAATATACCTTGCTTAAAAAATAACTTTGTAAATATTGGTTATCAGGTTATGCCTATTGTGCGTATGCGCGCCCTACCACTCGCCTCACTTCGTACATTGCTGAATGCTTAGTGCTTATCAAAATAATTACTTCTTAGAACATTAATAACTTTATAATTAAATGAAGAAGATATTTTTATTTTTATATCAGGAACAAGTTTGTAATTAGTAAAATTAAAAAAAAAATTGAAATTAGTCAGTTTTTTTTTTCGAACTGACTACGCTATTGACCTTGTAATGTCTTAACAGCTTTACCGGACTACTAAGACGAGCGCTTAAGGCACTCGGCCGATTTTATTTGGCCAACTAGCTCAGCTAGCTAGCAGACCTCGGCTTGGGCTGTTGCCTGATAAATGCAATTCGCGACCTAGCTCAGCTAACCTAAGCTAACTATTCATACATATATGAGTTGTTGAAACATATATGTGTACCAAGCATACATACCTCAACAAATCTTATAAGTATATTCCGTATCGGATAATTTTCTAAACTATTTTAGTTTTATAAGGGAAAAAATTAAAACCCTTTCACTTTCATGTGTAAGCGTGTGTGCGTGCACGTGTGTGGAGGTGATATGTGTAATGTTGTCGCAGTGATGTAAGATTTTATGTCACTGTATCGCGCGAGCAGCGTACTCAAGGGCTCCACGCCGAGGGAACGGACCTAGGCTTGAGCTGCTGCTAATTACTCAGTTGTTTTTGAATTATACACACATCATTTCAGATATGTATGTTTTATGTATATACATATATGATAAATATAATCGTAATTAAGGACAAATAATTTTTTTGTATCTCGAATCAAATTTATGAGTAAAACAAGTTTTATACCATCTCTACTGTCTCAATGACAGTGCTTTATGTTAAATATGATTAAGTTAACCTTGGACTTTATTTTAGGAAATATAAATATGTATATTTAATATTACCTCATTATTTAATACACTTACACTTAAAATTATTTAATAACGTATATTAGGTGTGTTTATAACAAAAAAAATGGAATTCATACTTTATCTCATTTTTAACAAATTCTTGGTCCTCTTTTTTTAATGTTTTAAAGCCTGGAAGGCTTTCCCCTCCAGCAAAATACAATAATTCACTTCTGCGCTCAGCAAAACATTTCACATGATGCCACAATGGTTGTCCTCCATACTTGCTTCCTACTTCCGTGTCATATACAGTTTTGGATATACGAACTTCACCCTGCATGTAAACAAAATAATTTCAATAATAATGAAACATCAATGTACATGTTATAAATATCTTGTTATATATGATTATCAACATTAACCTGATTAAAACATTTTAACTAAATCAAATTTCATCATCTCTGGAAATACAAGAGACAAATATTTATTTATTTATTTAAGGTTCCCAAAACTAAGTTCAATGAACAAAAATGGACACGAACCCTTTTATATGTGAACACAGCATGCATAATATAAGAAGACAAAGTCATAGTATTAATACAAAGAAAAATGAAATTATATTAAACATTTAAATACATTTTTATTCTAATTGAGGCCAAAGAAACACAAAAAAATATATCGAATTTGAAACGTAAACTATTACAAAATGAAAGCATGCAATATAAAGGGCAATGTTGACCTGCGTTAGTTCTTGCTAATGGTAGATGAAAAGTTTGCCTGTTAAGTAAACAACTGCCTATACGTGGCACACTAAAGGGTACTTTTTGAAGAAAATCTGAAGATTCTAGGAAACCGTGTATCAATTTGTATATAAACATTACATCAGCCACCTTTCTATGATTCTGTATATGGTTTCATTTTATAAAGTTCTAAACGTTTGGAGTATGAGTTTAAGCTACTGTTATGGAATCTGTTGTCGTAATATTTTGACAGTTCAAGTTATTCACCCTCAGAAATCTACAGAATAAATAATAGGTTTTTTTTCTCGAATTTCCAATTTTTTTCTTAGGACCTATTTGCATATTACGAAAAAAAATTAAAAGAGCTAAGATTTCCTAACAATTTGTTATTTGAATAGTATTTTATTGGTACAGTATGAAAGCAATATATTACTTTAGTTTTACATCCAATGTAACTATTGATTACTAGCTGTACCCGCAGACCCGCACGCGTTTTTTAAACTGTATTAATTAAATGTAAAATTGACGATACGCACGCCATCTACTTTAGTCAAGTCAAAGTGTCAAATGAGACTCACCGTCAAGAACATATTTGAAACTTTAACCCACCATATCTTTTTTTTTTTTAACGTGGGGAAATCCCTTATGGATATGCCACCCTCCCGGGGGAGAGGGTGGGTTATGTCCGAGTAGCACGGACTAAAACCCCACGGTGTACCGACAGACCGTTTTGTGGGGGCGGCAAGAGATCGAACAAGCTAATCAACCTTATAGAGCCTTATAGAGCGGAAGGTGACCGCCGGGCTCCTACCTATAAAGGGACAGACCGGGTACACACCGGCTGCGCCCCCCCTCGTCCGCCGGACCTATGCAATGAGGAGACAGGCCCCCCGGCCCATCCCCTCAGGTCCGGCTACGGTGGCGGGAGGAGCTGGGCGAAGCGCCTCCTCCTCCCGCCTGTCCTCCTTTGGCGGAGACGGCCACTTTGAGGGTCTGCCTCGCGGGCCCTCTCCGCCTCCTCCTTCTGCGAGATGACCTCCTCGCAGAAGGAGGCCATCGCTCGCCAAGCCTGTTCGCTGCCAAGCATGGCCGAAACCACGCTCGGCAGCGATAAGTCCGTTCCCACGGCCGCCGCCAGGATGCGGCGCTGCTCCCCCCACGCAGCACACTCAGACAGCGTGTGCTGCGCGGTATCTTCCTCAGCGCCGCACTCGTGGCAGGCGGCCGTCGGCTCCCTGCGTGCGATCCGGTGCAGGTACCACCCGAAACAACCGTGTCCACGTGCACCAGTCGGAACGTCAGGGAGCCCCACTCCCTGGTCGTCCACTCCCGCAGGACCGGGCGGACGGCGTCTATTACCCACCATATAACTACCTCCATGCTCACTTACACTGTATAAGGAACTATGAAACAATGTCTTATAATGTTGTTATAAAGATGTAATATGCCCATATTGTCAATAAGTAATATGTTTATGCACTAAAATCTTAAGTCTCTCTAGACCTAATTAAAAATACAGAATGTGTTGAAGTCTTGAAATCTTGCATTAATATAAATCAAGATTCAGAACAATAATCAAAACTTTATATCTGTCTAAGCAGTTTTAAATATTTAACAATTTAAATAGTGCTCCTTGAACTCGAAACTATATTCTTATAGGTTACTATGGTTGCTGAGTTATGTAGACCAACAGTGCGGCAAATAAAACAAATTGTCCACCAATAAGACAATATAATTCAAATTGAATATATATATACAAATATATGAATTTTAATGATATCTATTCTTGGAGTCCAGTACAGAGCACTCCTGACGTATATGTTTATACTGAACAACATATTTTTGTTTAATTTCATGCGGACGAAGTCATGAGTAACAGCTAGTCTAATATAAAATAGTCTAAACTAGTTCCTATAAGATCAGCCAGTGAAAATCGGTAGAACCGTTTAGGAGTTAGCACTGCGGATGAAGCCGTAGGTAAAATAGCTAGTCTAAATTAGAGTAGCCTATTTTACCTGCTGTGATTTCAGCTATCTGGTAGTGAAATTCCTGTCAAAATCGGTCCAGCCGTTTCGGATATTACCCGGGACAAACAGACAGATAGACAGCCTGACAAAAATTTTAAAAATCACATTTTTGTTATCTGTGGCGTGTATACTTTCACCAATCATTAAAAATTTGTTACTTTTGATATTACATACAGATACTTCATTTTTATTATATGTATAGATTTACCTTACAAATTTTGATTTCACATTGACGACAAGAAGCTCGGCTACTTTTTGAGTATTCAACAAGAAAATCTCTTAATGCTGATTCATTAGTTGCTGATGAGTCTGTAGCTGCTCTCTTTTTGCCTTTACCTTTCCCCTTGGCCCCCGCTTCTGGCATAACAACTCCAGTCGAGTTTTCTTTAAACAAACATTTTTAATTTATAGTGGTATCTAAGGCAGGAATATTCGTGAAATTATTTCTTTTCTTTTTTTATATTTGAGAAAAAATATAGAAAGCCAGTAAGTACACAACAATTATTTTAAATGTATAAAACTTACCAATCTTTGATTTCAATCTTTTCTGGTCATCGTTTTTAAGTTTATTGAAATTTCCAAAGTCGCTGAAAGTCTGAGGTCTTTGTTTCTTGAAGAAACAATCCTCATGATGCCAGTTTGGTTGTTTTCCATCGTGAAAAGCTGACTGAAATTAATATATGAAATAATTATACAAATCAACCAGTTGAAAACAAAACATTCAGTTATATTGATTAGGTATCTTCATTTAAAGAATCATAGTGAACTTTTGTACTAGCCTAGTTTCAAAGATTGAACCTATTATAACATCAGTCATAGCAATTAATTGGAAATTAGTCCAGTAAATCTGTGAAGGCCAGTCAGGCGAATAGCATAATCAGATCAAAAAATAATTGGAGTTGTAAAAATAATTACATATCACAATGACAGTAACCAAGAATTATAACTTTTCATATTCTTACTTTTTATGTAGGATTGATTTTAATTAACCAAAGTATCAACCAAGCCAAGTTTGAACATTATTTACAGTATAAGTCACATATATAATTATATATATAATAATAACTACAAGAAAAACAGGTCTTTATAACAAGCTATCAGCATCCTGTTCAGTTAACACAAGTTATAAACATAACTGATTTTTATACCTACAAATTAAATTTTCTTTTTGCTTCGTGGGTACTAATATCATCCCATATGTATATACATAATTTCATGATGTGATACCAAAAAATAAAACAAATTATATCTGTAAAAATAGTTTCAAAGTTACCTACAAGAAATCAACTTTCATAGAAAAATGTTCTATAACATCATAGTATAACATGTTAGAACTTGTTCAAAACGAAACCACGTGAGTCGAATTAAAATATTTAAATTTTCTCGAAATCACAATACAGATAAAAACAATGTTAAAATGTAATAAAATATATTTAGGATAATCACCTGCACCATCACGGCAAGCCGTAAGGCTCCCTGATCAATCTTTTGTTTACAAGCTTTACACGATGCCCTGCCGGTTTTGGCATACTCAGCTTGGTAAGGTAATTCCGCCATTCTGAATTATAAAACAGTGTAAAATATCTTTTACACGTTTAATTTTATTTTATCAGACTTCAATACTTGAACTTGAACTTCAATTACTACCTTCTGAACGAATTTTTGAACTAACGTCGTGTAAAAACAATAAACATCATAGATAAACATCTCAAATTCAGTACAGGCCAGTGACGTTACCACAAACTATATCGTATATTGGAATAATATCGTATTTAAAAAAGTCGATATTATTATTCCAATAATATAAATGCTAAAATATCAATATGTAAAAATATGAATATTATTATTCCAATAATAAATATTTATTAAAACTATAATTTTCAAGGTTTATTTTTGACTATTATTTTATAAATAAATTAACAATTAGTTGCTTAGTTGACGCGTCATAACTTTTTGCCCATTTTGAACAAAATAAAATTCAGATTAAATTTTGAATTGCCGTCAAAATAATAGGAAAATCCAAAGAAGAAATGCTATTCTCCAATTTCAAATCAGTACGAGCTATGGATGCTTTTCTAAAATGTTTCTAATTAGGCGTTCAAGCGGCTAGTAGCAGAAAATAAACTCCTACATGTGTAAGACTCATTTTGTATTTAAAAGTAAGTTATGTTTCATATTTTATGCATTTAATGAGTTTTTTATTTGAATGGCTATATTATTGCATGCTTATTAATTATTGAATGTGTATATTTTTTACAAACATTAGTACTTTGAAGTTATACTTTCTTTATTCATAAGAAGTGTTTCTAATTATATTACCACCACTGTATGTCCACTTAATTCAAATAAACAGGTTTTCGTAAATTAATAGCTATTAAAGCGTTTATAAGACAACACAATCGGAGTCAGTTCACATGCAAAATTTTCTGAAGGTATGAACACAGAGTAAATGGTATGAATGTGATCACAGACTAATAGTCGTACAAGTAAATGCAAGTAAATGTGATGTTCATACTGCTACACCATTGGGAAGGCACACTGCTTATTTATCCCACTAGGTGGCGCATAGTCGTTGGTTCTAGTGTATTGTCAAACTTGTGTCAAATAATAACGGAGGGATTTTACAAGAAAAAGAGTGCAAACTGAACGTCCTATATGTCTAACAAAGTCCTATAAAATACTAAAATATGACCTGGACCACAATTATATACCACTAGCACGTAAGAGTAAAATAAATTAAAAATAAAAAGTAATTTTTAAAAACAAACTTATACTATATAACGTATAATTGGACTAAAAAGAATATAATAAGTTGAAGTTACATTTGTCATATTTATATAATAGGTATACTAATCGATTATAAAATAAAAATACACATTTTATAAATTAACTAAAGTGATGTATAAAAATATTAACAATTTTTAAACAAAATTATATAACGTATCAAATTGTCATGTAGATAAATGTATTATTGCGATCATAGCGAAAAATTTAAGAATATATATACATATGTATATATGTTTACAGCGTATAGATAGATAAGTGTCACTGCCGATGGCGCTAAGTTTTAATTTTTTTTACTTTAGCGTCCGCCATTTTGAACTTTTCGTCTTAATTCGGAAGCCGAAGAGGAAGTAGGATAAAAACGTTTGACGTTTACAAGTTGACAAACAACTCGTTAACAAGAAACAATTATGCTAGCGCAAGCTGAGATTAGCTTCGCCTGTGTCTCCCAAATTTAATTCTTTTAACAATATTATGAGTTGGTTTTGTATTAACATCTTGACTGTACTATGCGCAAGCCGGACCTAAAGTTTCATTCGATTTCAGAGTAGCCAAAAACTTTGTCCCGTATGTAAGTATTATGTGTATCACTACTATAGTGTTATAGTAACTGAAGTACGTTCTTATTAAATACATAATTAGTAAAGAACGAGCGTGTTTTAGACCACATGACTGAAGTAAAATTTCTTTAGCTCCATATATGTATGTATATATGTATTATAAATTGTTTTTAAACATCGATGTATGGTTTCATCCCTATCTCCACTAGCAGTATTATTATACTGTGGTTTTATGTCTGCTCTAGACATGGGAAACTCAACGAAATTCCTTGCGTTAACTCAACCATTCAGGCACAGCTAACTGCGCCGGCTCATTACGTTAACTCAAACAGGTTTGCAAGGCAAGTCGATTGACACTCAATGCATGTCTAAAAGTGATGTATGTCAATGTCATTGAATTTTTATCTTTGTTAATTCACTGCACTTTGGAACACAAAAAAAGAACACTTTTGTATGCGAAAACGCACTTAATAACAAATTCAAATAAATCAACCACGCTTTTCGTTCTACTACTCCTCACATAATCGATTATGGTCCATTCTTTTTGATTTTCGAACCTAAACATACTCCGTAATTTGTTTTCTTCTATTTTATTTTTGGCAACCAGTCTTCTAGTAGACTATTACTGCCATTGTAAAGTGAGTACATTACAAGTTTCTTGATATAATTTCAATGAACTAACAAGATGGTGATCTTGTTAGAATTATCCTGGGAGTTTTTGTGGCAAGTCAAAATCCATGCTTCGTAGTATTATTTCCGATCCAGTTCACTCGTGCACAATAACCAAACTATGTTACGTAAAGCTCCACCAACATTACACAATATAGAGCCAAAAACACAAGATTATGGATTAAATATAAAGACCACTACATGGTATTCCAAGATCCCGCCAAAAACTCCCGTCATTTGTTTTACACAAAGCTGTCAACTCAGTCATCTGTCAAAATAAAACCTTATGGCCAGTAAGTAAAGTGAAATCTAGAAAATAAAGAGTACCTTTTTTTATTCAAACTTACTACGCTATTGACCAAGCAAGATCTTCACAGCTTCACCAGACTACTAAAGAGTACCTAAGTTGAGTTATACTCATACATACATTTACATTTCAGTGAGTTGCAGTTTCTAAAAATGATATTCGAATTTTCCGGTGCTTCGCTATGCTCCACTGAGTTAACACATCCATGGCAGACAACTGTTTTGCTCATAGATAAGATAGCGTAGTGTTTAGAGATGGGTAACTCAGTGAAAATCCTTGCGCTAACTCAGTAACTCAGGCGCAGTTAACTGCGCCGGCTCATTGCGCCACGGCGAAACAACAACAAAATGAAAATATGCCGAGTGAGCAACGTAATGCGCGCTATATGCACGGTCACAGGTTCTTAGCACAAACTGCGCGCAAACTACGTTTGCTCATTGTTCACTTATTGAGTGAGAGAAAGAATGAATAATATCGGGCATAAATACACTTGACCGTGCTCATTCATGTATTATATGTGTTATGTATGTTTATGGTAAGATGGCATGTCCAAAAATGATGTATTTCAACAAATTTTTGTCGTTGTTACTTCAATGCACTTTAGAACACAAAATAACAATACTTTTGTACATTAAAACACAATAAGAAATGAAAATAAATCAACCATGTTTTTCTTTCAACTAGTCTCCATAGAATCGATTATAGTTCATTCGTTTTGATTTTCGAGTGAAAACGTATTCCGTCATTTGTTTTACACACAGCTGTCAACTCGGCCATCTGTCAAAATAACACCTTATGGACAGAACACCGCTTCGATTCTAGGCCATTGCGGTATCTCTGGGAATGAATCAGTGGATTCTTGCGCAAAGAATGTTGTCCAATCTTGTTCCTTTTAAACTATTATTATATATAGACTATATACAGAAAATCTACGTTATTTAGCTAAAACTAGAATATTAGAAACATGGCTAAAAGATTGGAACTTTTCCAGAAAATATAAGGGAAAATCTTACTTACGGTTCTTTCCAAATCGAAGTTCCCAAGAACCATGATTTATAAAAATCCCATATCTAAGTTAGACCGTTACTTCCATCGTCTGTTCTCTTCGTCTAGGTCATACTTTTACACCAGTGTATCTATCTAAATTAAAGATTAGGGACCATTATCTCTGCGACTGCGGCCTAGACGACGGTTCCCCAGATCATATATTCTTTAATTGTTTGAAAAACAGATTCTCCCTTTTTGATGTCCCTCCTTATATTCCCCGTCCTACTATTATTATGTGTGTCTTTGCTTTAGTGAATAATAACACTTTAATTTTACATGTCTTGTCATTATTTATTAAAATTAACAGAATCAAACTTTAATCAGATTGACTATTTCCTAATCAATATGTATCTAAGTTTGCTTATATGTATTTGTAGGAAACATATAATAACTTGGTCTGAAGACAAATTAATTATCTTCGTTTTCGAATTTCATTTTTTAATCGGTCTCCTTCGTTTATGACACTATCTGCCACAGACAGCGCACACTCTGTATCTACATAACATTGCCGGAATTGTGTATTTCTTACACACGGTGCCATTAATTAAAGAAGAAGAAAAAGAAGTAAGGTGAAATCTAGAAAGTAAAGATTACCTGGGTATAATTCCATTTACATTTCAAGGAGTTGCTGTTTATAAAAATGATATTCGAATTTCCCGGTCCTGCGCTGTGCGCCAACTCATTTTGAAAAAGTGAGTTAACACATCCAGCGAAGTAAACTGAGTTGGCGCAATTGCGCAGCGCATCGCAGTGTTACACATCTCTAGTAGTGTTACACATCTCTAGTCTACTCCTTTTTATAAAGTGTTTTTGTTTCGTATGTGAACATTTGTTTTACTAAGAAAGTCACTTGTTATCGTATATCATAAAGCTCATATACATTGTTATTTCGTCTTAATTATGGGAAGTAGAAAAGAATGCCTAAAAAAGGCTCTAGGAATAACTGAATATCCGTGGAGTTCAGGTAGGTGCTTGAATAGAATATGGCATTTATACCGCAGTTGAAAAAATCGCACTGAAAAATACCATTAGAGTTTGGTTGATTCTAGTGTACTTTGGATGCGAAATTATAATTTGAAGATTATATACGAAATTGTAACAGAATCTTTTAATTGACAACTTATTAGGATTTTTTTTAAATAAAATTAACCTTATTTGAGGAGGTCTCGGCTTACTACAATCAGTGCCATACGGGTTTTCCTGGCTTGGCATTAGAAATTCGCATCACGAATTTGGAGTTGTTAAGGTTTGTTTTTTATAGGGGTTCGTTACCCCTCTCAGCCCAGAGAAAGAGAAAAGAAGCCAGAGAAGCGTAGTTTTTTTTTATATCTGTTTGAAGTTATGTGTAACGGAACATGATTTTTCCTTCAGTTGTGCATTTTTAAGGTTTATAATATTATAATTTTGTTGTTTTTATATATTTATTGTTGTTTTATAATTGTTCTCTATTATTTCAGAAAAATAGATACAAAAAATCAAATAAAAATTATTTGTATGACGTAAATTGTTTTCCTGATCTGGTATTTTTGTTTTTTTGTCTACTATGTTTACAAAACTTAACTGTCTCAATCCTAGAAAAAAATATAATATAAGTTATTCGTATGATCATAAAGCCTGTCCACACATAACACAGGCGAGCGAGCGAACTGGTCCAAGCAAATCCGACTAAGTCACGTTAGGTTAATAGAGGAATAGGGCTGGAGCGAAGCTTCGCTACGCTCCCACCCTAGTTCTCTATGTAGGTTAGTATTGCGAAAACATATCAAATCCCTAGTTGCTTTATATAAAAAAAATATATATTATTAGTACTATGAACTTGAGAAATATTTGAG
>MU159197.1:286196-301518 GCA_015888305.1 Antheraea pernyi
ATTTTTTGCTCTACTAATATATAGACATAGTATTGTACAAACTGTTGAATTTAAACTTAAAAATCATCATGTTGTTGATATACAAAATTACCAATCCTTGTTCGGAGGCGACATAATTTCAAAACTTTGATCATGAATATCTCAGTAACTCTAACTTTCCGTGGCGGGGGAGTGGTTTAGAGGGGTAGTCAGCCCCCTCCCCCACCCCCCTCAACCCTTATTTCAGGATGCAAATTTATAATGCAGCCCCGTTTTCCTAACATATTTCAGAATCCGGATACAATTTAAATTATTCCGGGTGTACTGTATTAAAAGTGTTGGTGTGTTTGTTGGTGGTGGTAATTTTATTCTAACACTTGTCGGTTTTTATAAACCTACTGAATATAGAGGTTTGACCTCTCGATCCATCGGGTCCTCCAGATAAATCGATGTCTAATGTCTACACTATTATTCCTTGTACTTTTTAGAAGTTGGATACTATTACTAGATATTGATAAACATTAAAAAAACGATTACTAACTTGGCTTCTATTCAAATTGTTTATGTGCATCTCATTGTAGTCATGCTGCTGGGTACTGCTGGATGGAGTCAATTTCATTGGCAGAAAGACTTCCATAATATTACTGCTTTGGATGTAAACAATTTTTTTTCAAAGACTTAACTATAAGTCGATCGTACAAACTAAGATTCTAATTGTACTGCTTTGGATGTAAACAATTTTTTTTTCAAAGACTTAATTACTAAATAATACAATGATTCCCAGTTTTAAGTTGCATGGGCTTTGCTCAAAATATGTTCATTATATTTCCATACATGAATGAATTGAGGATTTAGAACTCCCTAACCATTGAAGTATAGTTTAAAATGCAACTATTGAGCTGGAACGTAATTGCTGATGTTAAAACAACTTGGATTGTGACATAAACTGTAGTATTGGCATTTCCTCTCCTAGATACAGCCTTCTCCTTTCACACATGACTTAATGTGGAATTATATCAATTCCTCATTATACAATGTTTGGCTTACTGTTGCTTACAACAGATTAAAACTAAATATAGATAGAAGCCTAGAAGATATCAAATTGTACAGCTATTCAAAATAAAAAAGAAGTAAATTATTTATAGTGTAACCCAGATATAAAAAATTAAATGAACTTTCCTATAGGAAATCAATCATTTTGTCTGTATTTTAGATGAAGATGAGGATAGCAGTGATCAAAGAACAAACACAAATAGCCTAGAACCTCAAGCTACGACTTCACAACAAAGACCAACAAATGAAGACCGGTCAACAGCTGTATCATATGGGGCTATAGTAAATGGTAAGTAAATCTTGTTTATTTAATATTTGCATAACATTTGTTGCTACAAATTAGATTACCTTCTATTGAGCAATATTATTTTTAGTTTATCAATTATTTTACAGTTGTTAACATACATTTGTTATTCTATATCTAGTCAGTACATATTTGTCAAAAACTTTCAATGTAACTAATTATGAACTTTAAAAAAATTATATATGTGATGAAAAGTAATTAAAATGTACAATACAATTTTATTTATATTATTCTAAACTAGCTGACCCGTGCAACTTCGTCTGCATAGTTGTTGCGGCCAGTCATAAACAAACACATACCACATTCATATTTACTACCTAGAGATGTTCCGAGAGACTACAAAATCTGATGATTTTAGTGCAGATTTTATCCTCAAAATGTTGGCATATCTTGTAATTGAGAGGGTTTAAATCTGGACTAGAGGAGAGTCAGTCTACATATCTTATGAAGTAAATGCCATAGGTGGTCAGTCAGTTCTGCGTGCTTTGTGACTTAAGAGTTGGCGCAGAATACTGGTGGAATATCCAGTGTCTTTTTGAAAATTACTGCAACGGAGGTTCCAGTATGTTTGTTAAGACGGTATTTTTATATACAACAGCACTGGTTATTATACCATTTTCCCAGCAAAAACACTTAGTTACACTGAATATGAGACTGTAAGCCAAAGCCATGAATGATGAAAGATAATGTCCTTGCTGGACTCACAGAATACACACACTCGCTTCAGTGTTGTGGGCATAATTTCTACCACAACCTTATTATTTGTAATTTTCGAATACTGGCCATATATTCTTCGATACATTTTGGAAATCTAATGGTTGAAAAACGAAGATAGTTGCGTTGCACAGCTGTGGTTATAACACTTAAGTTTTTTTATCGCACAGTTCAAAGCCATCAGTCATCAAAGCACTGAAGGCGTGAATCCGTTGTGTAAGGGCATGCGCCCGAATCATTATTGTAGTCGTATCGAGACACGGTCATATTTGTTGCCCTGGAAACTCTAACACAGGTCCACGTGGTTAAGGCGCATTAGTGTTCAGTGCGCCTCCCATCAGTTCGTCAGAAAGGGTCAAAGTCTTCCCTCTTCAGACTACGAGTCGGGGCCCTGATACACCTGCTGGGTCGGGTAGAAGCACTGCAGAGGCCGTTCCTGCCCATCCGGCTAAACGGTGCAAGAAAAACACTGAGGGGGTTTAGTCAGTAGAAATCTGGTATTCTCACCTATGCTGCCCGGCTAGGTCTCCAAGAGGATTCCACCGCGAGAAAAAAAAGAAGGTATTTGATGTTATAACGCGTAACTTAGGCTAGTCCAAGCAATAGAAGTCGCGAGTAACAGTTTACTTAGGTATAAATTAAATAATATTTATATTTCCACGAATAAATGAAAAGTAAAATACAACTAACAACTACACAAAAATATTGGATGTATGATGAAAATTTGCATCGTGAATAGTGTTGGTAAAATATAGAATAACTATCTGACCAAAGTAACTGGGAGAAAAAACGGTCGAACGAAAACGTTTCTTACGAACACTGCCTTAACGATGAGAGATATATGATTGAGTTCTAGAGAAAAGTTATAGAGCTTGATAATGCCTACAAAAAGGTCAACGACAGTATGTGTAACTTTTATATTTAAGTCACAGAAAGTAGTTTTTTTTTATAAATGTTTACCGCCCAACGAAGTGGACACCGGTCAGATAGTTATTCTATATTTTACCAACACTATTCACGATGCAAATTTTCATCATACATCCAATATTTTTGTGTAGTTGTTAGTTGTATTTTACTTTTCATTTATTCGTGGAAATATAAATATTATTTAATTTATACCTAAGTAAACTGTTACTCGCGACTTCTATTGCTTGGACTAGCCTAAGTTACGCGTTATAACATCAAATACCTTCTTTTTTTTCTCGCGGTGGAATCCTCTTGGAGACCTAGCCGGGCAGCATAGGTGAGAATACCAGATTTCTACTGACTAAACCCCCTCAGTGTTTTTCTTGCACCGTTTAGCCGGATGGGCAGGAACGGCCTCTGCAGTGCTTCTACCCGACCCAGCAGGTGTATCAGGGCCCCGACTCGTAGTCTGAAGAGGGAAGACTTTGACCCTTTCTGACGAACTGATGGGAGGCGCACTGAACACTAATGCGCCTTAACCACGTGGACCTGTGTTAGAGTTTCCAGGGCAACAAATATGACCGTGTCTCGATACGACTACAATAATGATTCGGGCGCATCGACCGATGGAGTGGAAGAGAGATAAATACGTCACAAGCCGGACGCTTAGAGCGATCGCGCCTCTCTATCGTTTGTTCCGCGCTCTCGCTTGCACGCTCTGCTCAGGCGGAACGTGACAAAAATTCATGCTTTTTGTGCGTGCAGCCGGCGTTCATCGATTTATAAGACGTTATCACGTCAAAAAATGTGTTTCTTTATAAAGACGAAATCGTGGATGGCTGTTAGTATTATATATTAATAGATTTTAATATATTGAACTCTGAATATATACCCCAATTCTTATATCGCTAGTATAAACATAAAGTAAACCAACTAGCTTAAGTAGTCCGCGCACGAAATTAAACACAAAACGATTACACGGAGTTCGTGATAACATGATCTCTTCATTAGATTTTTCAACCTGTGAAAATCTGAAGTTACTAAAATCTTGAACAAATGCTTTGTTGAATAATAAACATTGTAGTGTGATTTTGTGTTTGTTTAAAAACATTGCATATCATAATAGTGTAAATTACAAGCTACCTCAGGCAACAGAACGATTATAAGGGATACTCGAAGTTAATTATACTTGTGATGTTGTATGTCTTACATTGTGACGATCGTATATGATACATTGTAATCTCGAAATTGTTAGAACATTCTTTATCAGATTGAATACTAGGTCTTGCTAAATGTAGGTTTAATACTTAATTCATTAAGTTATATAAATAAATAATTAGTATAATTAATATAGGCTTGGCGGTGATTTCGCTTGCGTTAATTTAGATTTCACTTATCCGTTTGAAACAGTAGGTTTTTCTGGATTAAAGGTATCTTATACCAAAGTAAACTGAAAAAACAAACACACATTCGCATTTAGTATATTAGTTAGGATGTACGGCACAAGGTACATAGGAAGGTGGTAGAGCCACGCTGAAGCTATTACTGGTTTTAGCATGAATGGGTCGGCTCGTCTGGGGTAGTATCACCCTCTCGTAACCGACGTGAAGTAACAATGCTTGCATTGTTGCGTTTCGTTCGTTCGGTCAGTGAGAGCGCCGGATAACCCACCTCCTTTCCTCTTCCCCCCCTTTCTCCCTTCCCCCCCTTCACACCACCCCCTCTCCAAGCACAGGGTGGCAACGCATTTGCGACTCTCCTAATGTTGCAGGTGTCTATGATATTGTAGCTGAAATAGGTTTATTACTACATTTACATTACATTATACATTACATTATTCCTGTATAATGGATCATAACTAATATTATAAACTGCGAATGTGACCTTAACTACTTAACCGACCATCATGAATTTTTTTAAACACATAGTCAGGGTTACAAAAAAGGATATTAGGTAACTATTATAAAGAAAAAATACTATTATCGACGGATAGCACAAATCTAGATCAACGAGAGCGAAGCGTGGACAAAGGCATGTAATATATAATTGGAAGCAAATATTCTGCTGTTGGTTATCCGTTCAATAGTAATAGTCAGCTGGTGAAATAAGAACATTCAAGCAAGCATAATGCAATAGTCAGAACCTGCGAAAAGGGGATCATTACACGTTGCCTATACTCAATTTAAATAACTTATGAAAATTATAATTTCACCACTTTGGCAACGAGTGTGGTGAAGTTGACGACATCCAACATTTTTGAAAGCGTGCAAAAAAAATTTAGATAAAAAAATAAAATAAATAAAGATTTAGAGGGTGCGTTTTATTAAAGAGTAAATATTACAATATTAATATCGGGGATGTGGGTGTGTATCACAGCATTCTGTAAGAACCTATCGGACTGTTGCAAATGGCTGTGTAGTATATTTAGGTTTCGTAGTTAGCCTATGTGTGTTTTTAGATTTAAGAGTTTTTGTTGTATATAGATATAGGTTACGATGGGACTGACATATCAAAAATCATTTTTAGGGACACCTGACAAAAAATAAAGACACAACCAAAGTTGGCTGGCAACCAACCACTTTAAGTTTTTTTATCGCACAGTTAGGACACCATCAATCATCAAAACACTGAAGGCGTGAATCCGTTGTGTAAGGGCTTAACTTGGGGCTAAGCAGAAGTATGGTCAAGAGAGTGTTAAATAAAGACCATGGACTATGTGCTTATCCTAAAAAGAAACAGACTGTTGAAAAAAATTGTCTGGAAAGACCCCTGGCCTTGTTAAAGCGGAACAAACTTCTAAGAAACATACAAGAATAAAAAACTTCTAACAAACAAGATCATTAGTATGCAGCATCACAGCTATCACAGCAGTGAAGAAACGAGTGCAGATATTGTGAAAGTCCAGTGAGAGCATATTGTTATTTATGGTTTGCCTTTGAGTCTTATATTCGGACTTAACTGAGGTGGTTTTTGGTTTGCCGTTGAATACCTAAATCCCATCCTAATAAACATAATGCAACCTCTTTTCCAAATAATATCCGAAAACAAAAAAAGGATGTTGCAACAGGATTCAGTGCTAGTTCATAGGGCATGTATCACTCAAAACTTGCTGACCGCCCATGTATTTGCCTTCATCAGGAATAATGACTGGCCTTCTTCTAGTACAGATTTATACTCGCAAGATATGGCAACATTTGGAGAAGAGAGTTTACACTAAACCTTATCAGATTTTGGAGTGTCTCTGAGCATCTCTAGTTACACTAGTGACAGAAATAGATATGAATGTGGTGTTGCTTGTTGCAGTCGATCACTGGCCGCGTCAATTAAGGGCATGTATTCAAAATGAAGGAGGGAGGTATTTTTAATAATGTAAATAAAATTGTACTGTACATTTAATTACCTTTCATTTTATAAGTGATCTTTAAGCAATTAATAAAAATTGTATAATTAATGCATTAAAATATAATAGATAATGAATTGGTAGGTAGATGTTTCTCCTTAATCACAGTTATCAGTAATATTGAATTTCTCACAGGTTCTAGATTTTACAAGCCTTATTTGCCAAGATTTGCACAGGTAGCAGAAGCAAGTGGCTCGAATTTACGACAAACGATGAATGTCACCCAACAAATGGATTGTGGTCTACAACCATATAATGTGAATCGGTAAGACAACTTAAGTCTTGTAATTAATTGATTAATATAGAAAGTGTTGTATATAACAGGTATAGTCAACCTACTTCTTTCTGCTTGCTAGTGTGCATGTTTTTGTGATTGAAAGAGATGAATACAAAATAAAATAATATATATATATATATATAAAACAAAGTCTCCTACCACGCCTGTCTGTCTGTTCTCAATAAACTCAAAAACTACTGAACATATTTCCATGACGTTTTCACCAGTAGCTAAAGTGATTGATAAGGAAGGTTTTACTATATAATTTGTTAAGGTTTTTTTTATTAACGTCCGCAGGTCCGTAGGTGCTTGTAGCCGGACTTGCACAGGTCAGCCTCATTGCACAGGTCCGGCGGACGAGGGGGCAACCGGTGTGTACCCGGTATGTCCCTCTATAGGTAGGAGCCAGGCGGCCACCTTCCGCCGGGCGGACCGTGGGGGCGGCTCTACAAGGTTGATTAGCTTGAACGATCCCTTGTCGCCCCACGAAACAGTCTGTCGGTACACCGTGGGGTTTTAGTCCGTGCGACTCGGACATAACCCACCCTCTCCCCCGGGAGGGTGGCGTACCCATAAGGGATTTCCCCACGTTAAAAAAAAAAAAAACGGTCTGTCGGTACACCGTGGGGTTTTAGTCCGTGCGACTCGGACATAACCCACCCTCTCCCCAGGGAGGGTGGGGTATCCATAAGGGATTTCCCCACGTTAAAAAAAAAAAAGTTTATGGTGCTTATGGTGTACCCTCTTAGATCACATATCTTAACATCAGATAAAATTATGATCAAATGATAAAATATACAAAATAATAAAGAAGCTATTTATTTGTACATTAATTGCATTGCGCATGGCCATTATTATCATTATGCTATGAAGTTCACTTATATTACCTAGTTTTGTATAGTCTAGTAAAGCTTTGAAGGCATGTCAGGCCAATAGTTCAGCCTGTTTGA
Organism: Antheraea pernyi; assembly: GCA_015888305.1. Classification (NCBI taxonomy): domain Eukaryota; kingdom Metazoa; phylum Arthropoda; class Insecta; order Lepidoptera; family Saturniidae; genus Antheraea; species Antheraea pernyi. The sequence goes on from MU159197.1 coordinate 293,780, forward strand.
TAAAAAAACTTTCTACTTTTGTATTGAGAATGAAGTTGCAAGGAAATACATCAGTGCAATAGTGTGATAATAATTCGGAATTTAATTTTTACTCTCGATGGTATATATAATATTGTTGCCTAATACAGACGTTAACATACATCACAATTAGATGAGACCCCATTTTGATGCAAAGAAGAAGCACTGCTTGCTACACCAATGACAGTGTTCTGTGTCTACAAGTGTTTCTTTGATTTTTTTTTGCTCTGAAGTCAATGCCTCCTGACAATTTGCTTGTCCACTCCCACCATATTCATACGCCATTGACAATGTTAGAGAGTTTTAAATTAATATTAGAGTATTATTTAATATAATATCATGTAGGCGGTAGAGCCACGCTGAAGCTATTACTGGTTTTAGCATGAATGGGTCCGCACGCCCGGGGTTCTACAGGCTCTACAGGGTACTACAGGGGGCTCACAGAAAACCGACGTGAAGTAACAGTGCTTGCATTGTTGCGTTTCGTTCGGTCAGTGAGAGCACCGGAGGCCCACCTTCCCTCCCCTCTGCCCTTTCCCTCCTTCTCCCCTTCCTCTTCCGTCCAAACACAGGCTGGCAACGCACTTGCGACTCCTCTGGTGTTGCTAGTGTCTGTGGACGGCGGTGATCACTTAACATAAGGTGACCAGCCTGTTCGTTTGCCTCCTATAATATATATATGTACACACATATATAACCTGGCATGTATATATTAAAAAATAACCTTATATTCCTAACAGCTGTAACTTTATCTCTGCAGAAGAAGTGTGCTGGGTGCTATAATTAAGTAGCTATAATTTAGTTTTAGATCGTGTCGTGATATGTCACAGCAAAATGGATCACCGTCAACGTCAGGTTATGTACGCCCGCGTCAAAATCAAAGTGTGGAATCTCGGAGAATGCCTTCAGATATACAACGACTTCTTTCTTTTAAAAAAGTGGCACGTGAAATGTTACGCCAAAGAAACAGAACTTCCACCTCAATTGTTGTGCCGCCACGCAGTATGTACCTTTATGAGTATATAGTAAATAGAATTTTTTTTTGCGTTTTCTATTCTAAGGCAAAGATATTCCTAAGTAATTTATACTCTTTAGTTACTCTTTTTTCGAATTGATACATTATTGTCTAACCTAATAATGAGTTTATAGTGATTTTCTTTTATTGTAGCACGGCATAATGTCTGCACTGATCCTGATGGTAAGCACAGTACAATCCAAAAACAATGGCGACCACCGAGTGCCACACTATCCATCGCCGGTCGCCGCTGTCATGCCGGTTTGCGAAAAGCTGGTTATGCACAGGCTGATCCCGAAACGCGACCCGCAAAAGCAAATCACTATGACGGGCTTCTTCGCCATATACATGGTTGTTGCGACCCAGTCAGGCTGTAGAACCCTACCACCCTGCTTTCGTCATTGCCTCGTTCGTTATTCAGCCGGGTGCACCACGTGTAGGTGAGGTTGGCTCGGGTGTCTCAAGTCTTGTGATGTTATTCGACACCTAAAACTACACCCCTACTAAACTACATCCCAACACTAATTGTTTTTGGCTCCTACTATCTTCTGATTGTTATGAAATCTTGTATTCTAATTATTTTAAAATATGTTATCTCATAGACTACTATATTTAATGTGTAGCATTATTCAAATAATAACTTGTAGTATATATAGGTGATGCAATATAATATGCAGTATATGAACCATTCCTTAATTGCTCTACAATAATTAAATAGAATTGATTTTGTAATAATCAAAAATGGAATATGCGCCTATTTACTGGCTTAGGTTAGGTTAGGTTAGCTGATTGTACCTGACTGAGTAACTGATTGTATAGGATTAATGCATAATATATCTATTAAAATTGTAAAAAAATATATACTAATCGCTTTAAAATGAATATTTTACTATACAAAGCATATTGGTTAAACTTAGTTGTGTTATTTAATTATAGGTAGACCAATAAATCGGATTTTTGCACCACCAACAGCGGGTAACGTACAGGGCAGAGTTACAATAGATCCCAGAAATATAAACTCACTGAACTACAATGTTGGATCACTGTTCACGCGTATGTATTATTCTGTATATTTGTACATTTAAAAATATGTAAAAAGCGTAAATTATACAGTAGAACCTCGATAAGGTAGAAACCTGTATAACTTCAAAAAATTATCCTGTTACCTTCCCCTCAGATCCTAAAAACCTCTATTACTTAAAATACGTAACCTCTATAACTTAAACTAATAGTTTCAGTATTAGCCCTCACTTACTTAAAGAAATGTTTCGATGAGCTCTGTAACACAAACTGTCTGTCAATTATTCATTTCGAATGAATCTACAAAACAAAAAGTTTCTCGTAATTTATTGTTTGAACATGTTTACAAGTTAAATTGTTAACATAAACAATAAGTATACAATCACCTATAGTTTCTTTGAAATCCCTAAAAACTGTATTTAATGTATGGTTAGTTGTTTATCACTGTCCATAAAACTGTACTGTGTGATAAAGTTTACCTAAGTAAAATGAGTTCAAAATGAAAATTAACAACACTTATCACACAGTAAATAATTTTACAGTCCCGGATGAGTCCACGTCGACGTCTAGCAACATGGCACAATCGAGAAATTCAAATATAAAAACAGAACAAAATAGGGAACTCAATGGAACAGCGGATGCCATGCCCAGTGTCGACATCAGTTTCTCTGACAATGGTTTGTATGAATTATTATTATCTGTCGCAGCGACCTTGTTCGTGTGAATTATATATATTAATAAAAAAAACTGTAACATATGTGTCTATTTTTTTATATTTGGTTACAGTTGGTTTGGTTACAATCTTTAATTTTACATTATGGAGAAATCATTGTCTGTTTGAATGTCTGGATTAAACTATTTTTTTTTAGAAAACAACAAAATTATTTTAAGATATTTAAAAGTTTATATATAGCGGTACATACGCATTTTCAAAACTTATAGATTATAAAAATGACAATAAAACCTTTAGTAATACTTAATAAACTTAACATTGACACATCACTTGTCTATCTATTACCCGTTCTATCGATATTTATTATATTATTTATTTTACGACTACCCCCTACAACTTCACAAACTTTACCTCTTATAGATTATAGATAATATAATTAGTTAATAGCTTCTGCCCGGGATTTCGTACGCGTGGAATTTTTATTTTGGGCTAAGACGCAGCGGAAGCTCTGAAAAGGAAAAAATACCCCGATTTTTTAACATTATTCATTGCTGCTTTGCTCCTGTCGGTCTTATAACCTATAGTCTATAACCTTGCCCGATAAATGAGCTATATAACACTGAAATAATTTTCCAAATCGGACCAGTAGTTCCTAAGAGTACCCCCTACAACGTCACAAAGTCACAAACTTTAACTCTTTATAATATTAGTATAGATAAGGTGTAATCTCTCTCTTTGTGAGTATGTTTATCACCTGAAAACTACTTATTCAACTTATGTTATTGTTTTTTTTATTCGTAGAAAGTTATCTGGAAATATTTTACTTTACTATTATTTACAGGAATAAATGTTAAGAAATGTAAGGAATAAATAAATGAATTTGTAAAAAAAGACTCTTCCAGTGCATTAATTTATAATACGCTTTCTAAACTGTTAAATTTAAATAATACTATACAACGAAAATATTTCTTAATAATTGAATTTTATATTTTGAACTTATTTTATGTCACAAACGATGTTAAATAAATGTATATTCGTAGTCGTAAGTACTTAATGTAAATGAATCGTAGGTAACGTGATATTCTGTAATAAATGGTGTGGAGCCGCGGGTAATACTAGTCTAGTATAAAACTGCTAAAACTGTATGTATACAACCTCTAACTCTTTAGGCTCTTGTAATAATAAGTGCCACCATAAACTATATATATATTTAATCCTATAATATGTATTTTAAATTGTTAAAGATGCCGAAGATGCAGCTATCACACAACCTGACAGAATTGATAATCATGTCGTACAAGAAAATATGGAAGGTAATATTTATTTATTTTTTCTATTAATTTTTATTTCTGAGGACCTTTAACAAAAAGGAAATGGATTTATTTGTAGGTTACATGGGGATACTTTTCTACTTCGGTTCATTAGAGTCACTATACAACATAACATAAAGTATAATGTAATCCAAAAAATAATAGTCGCCGGGTGAATTGTTGAATCAATCAAATATTAATTTATATATTGTTTATTCTACAGATTCGGCAGTGGAGTCCTCTGCAGCCACTGTAACTCTCGAAGAAGGAGTAATAGAGATTCACGAGGATTTGCCCACAAATAGAACAGAACAGAACAGCACTATGGTTGTGAATGTGGATGGGGATAATAACCATGAGCCAAATCCGGTAAGTTGAGTAAACTTGTCCTTTTTAGTTTCAATATTTAACATTTTTCTTAGGCATATAAAAAGTTATCAATGTGTACATGTTGACCGTAATTTCATCTGCTATTAAATGACGAAGTGCCCGAAAATGAAATGAATATGAAGAACTAGCTTTTACATATCGCTGCTGGAGAACAGGATACATGTTTAACACAAGATCAGCTTGGAGGAGTTTAAGGCCAGATCTTAGTTTGTCATATAAAATATAAAATCCACATTTTATATTTTATTCAGAATCTCGTGGTATTTAATCTCTATGTTTGGTATATTGACGATGTTTTACGTAATATAGTTCGGTTATTGTGCACAAGCGAAGTGGATGGGAAATAATACCATACCATGGAGTATGAATTATGAGATACCACAAATACTCCATGGAAACTTCTAACAAGGGATCTACCATCTTGTTAAAATATTGAAACTATCATAAGAAACTTATTATATTATTACTTACTCGACAGTGGCAGTAATAATCTAGAAGATTGGATGCCAAAAGTAAAACTAAAATAGAAGAAGATAAAATAAAAAGATAAAATAGAGCTTGACTTCACTTCTCCTCTCTTCCACTCCATTTCACTCTCCACTCTTCTCCTCCACTCCACTCCCTACTTCTCTCCACTTAATTTCTCTCTCCACTCTTCTCCTCCACTTCATTTCTCTCTCCACTCTTTTCCTCCACTTACACTTATCCTCTCCTCCACTACATTTCACTCTTCTCAACTCCACTCTCCACTTCTACCCTCTACTCCATTTCACTCTCCACTTCTCCTCTCCTCCACTCCATTTCACTCTCCACTCCAATCCACCCAGCCGAACATGAAAATGCACTACTGTTGTGTCTGTCACATTTATTTTTCTAAAAGTTAAACGTCGAATACTAGTGGGAGTACATGTAAATCCATTTTTCTTATTTTTTAAAATGTATGCGACATTATTATTCAATTTTTTTTTTAGAGTACAAGCACTTCTCTTGCAACAACTACAGAAACCCAGATTGTCGGTGTCAAGAGGAAGAAAAATGGTAAATTAGTTGGATTATTAGATTGCAAATTGTATTTATATGGTATTTTATTTTGTTTATTACAGGTAATATAAGAGATATTTATTTTCTCTCTTATAAATTTAAATTTGTAGTCCTGTTAAGATGTCAATATTACAGTTTTTAAAGAAATTTACTACATGAAGCTAATTGTAGTACAAGCTACAGTCAAGTAAAATTATTCATATAAATTCTTCAGAGGTCATTTAAGTATTACGTAAACACTAACGGGGGGCGGGGGAATGGGGTCTTTGTTTTGCTGACAGACAGACATAACGAAAGGGGGATAGGGTATCTAGATGTGTAGGTCTGATGTGTGAGGCGCTCAATCTTATCCATTGGGCTACCATCGCCTTAGTAACGAACCACTAAAAGTTGATTCCTCTATAGACTATAATCTCCTTAACTGCTGCCCATGAATCAATAAGGAAACCACAGCAAATTATATATGTAATACTTTATGCTTACGAAAGCATTGGATAGAGGGAGCTTGCTTACTTTTACTGACCATGGAGAGGGGTGAACATAAATTACAAAAATGCTGTTTACTAAATACTTTAACGTTTTGTTTTTTTCGAACTGACCACGCTATTGACCTAGTAAGGCCTTAACAGCTTCATCGGACTACTAAGCGGAGCGCTTAAGGCACTATGCTGATTTAATTTTGACTAACTTAAGGGTGCACGGCACACCTCGGCTTGGACTGTTGCCTAGTTTATGAAATTCGCGAATTAACTGAGCTAAGCTAAGCTACATATTCATACGTATATAAGTTACTGTGATATATATGTAGTAAGTATACTTATATACCTCAATAACTCTTATATGTACTCATATGTATCTTATATGTAATAACTAATTCAGTTCGATAAGGGAAAAAATAAAACTCTTCCACTTCCATGTGTAAGCATGTGTGCGTGCACGTGTGTGGAGGTGATGTGTGTAATGTTTTTGTTTTGATGAAATTTTTTGTGTCACTGTATCGCGCGAGCAGCGTACTCAAGGGCTCAACGCCGAGGGAACGTACCTAGGCTTGACCCGCTACAGACGGGGGCTTAGTTTGGTGTGCAGGAGCGAAATTTACCCCCAGGCCACGGAGGCGTGATCTGTGGTTACGCGGGCGTGAATAATACTTTAACAGTTATTCAATCGCAGTATTATTACGTTTATCGCTTTTATTTTCAGCACAAGAGTCTCATCGGTAGCAATTTTATGCTCGTTTATACCTATACTCGATAAGTAGTGGTCGAAATTTCTAGTCATAGTAGTTGTAGGACTTTTATGTTTGTTTATGAAACTTGGAGAACGATAACTTTTCTTTAATGTGTTTATGTTCCGTGGATATCGACGCTATCTACATACATACATGGTGTTTAAATTTTTAAAGTTCTTAAATATTCGTAAATAGTGCATTTTAATACAGGACATAACAATACATTAAAAATATATAATTCAATTTCAGCCTCCGACCAGAACGAGGATATTGTTTCTGTCAAGGAATTCAATCAAGTAAGTAATATAATATATTTTATTATACGTTTATGCGACTTTATTTTATGTCTTTCCGATTTATAAATTGCTGTTGTAGTTTCTGTTTTAAACTGTAACTGTGAAAACAGTGTTTACCCCCTACCACTTTTCGTGACACAAGCTTACCGATCAATATTTCAAGGCCCTCCCATAGAAGTTTCACTTCGATCTAGTGGATCTCTTATGTGGTTCGTCGGTTTTGGTAATGGGTTGAACACATGTGTGTCGTTACAGTTCAAAATAAACTAAATCCAATTTTAGCCGTTCCTAATATTTTACGTTATTTTTCAAGATCTTTAAATTTTGTACATGTAAAATAGGAAGATTATACAAAAAACTAAAAATCTTATGGACGGCGGCAACATTTCAACTTCGTTCTCAGTGTATAAAATCTGGAAATTTTGAAAAAATAAACACTATATGAAAGACTAGCAGCTTCTGCCCGCGATTTCGTCCGCTTGGAATAGTTACTTTTTAATAACGCTAACTTTAACTAGCGACTTCGTTTACGTAGAAAGTAAAAATATTTTTAAGTAATACGTACGTTAACCTCGATTTTGTATCATACTTCATTGGTGTTCCGATCTTTCTTGGTGGACTTAGCGTGATGATATATTAGCCTTCCTCGATAATTGCTTTAATAGATTCTAAGTTACGCTTCAATATACATATTATCTAAAACTGAAAGAATAGTTCAAATCAGACCTGATCGTTTCTGAGATTAGCT
>MU159198.1:0-15657 GCA_015888305.1 Antheraea pernyi
ACCGGCCGCATAAACTCCCCAATATACATGCGTGATTATAGTTATGCGATAAACATATGATGTTGCAAATTCAAGCTTACCTGAATGATTTAAAGATGTTTTTACAAGAACGCAAGCGACGCGAGTTTTTTTTTAAAAGACTTTAAGTCTCGCAGAAGGAGGCGGCGGAGAGGGTTCGCGAGGATGACCCTCTGATTGGCCCTTTCCATCGACGGCGGACCGGAGGAAGGAGGCGGCGATTTGCCCGTCTCCTCTTTGCCCAGGTCCGGTGGACGAGAGGAGGCAGCTGGTGTGTACCCAGTCTGTCACCCTATTAGGAAAGAACCATTGGGGCGGCTATCTAAGGAGACTAGCATGGTTCGATCCCTTGCCGCCCCAAAAATACGGTCGGTACACTGTGGGGTTTTAGTCGGTTCGAGTCGGACATAAGCCACTCTCTCCCTCGAGAGGGTGGCGTATCAAAGGGATTTCCCTAAGTTAATAAAAAAAAGAAGGGCTGTTGCCTGATACATGCAATTCGCGACCAATATGTGTATCAAGCATACATACCTCAACAACTCTTATATATATCCCGCATCGGATAATTTTCTAAACTATTTCAGTTTGATAAGGGAAAAAAATAAAACCCTTCCACTTGCATGTGTAAGCGTGTATGCGTGCACGTGTGTGGAGGTGATATGTGTAATGTTATCACAGTGATGTAAGATTTTGTGTCACTGTATCTCGCGAGCAGCGCACTCAACGGACTTAAGCTTGAGCTGCTGCCGATGGGGTCCTAATCTGGTAATTAAGTCGCAATATAATGGAAAAACTACAGAATTATTTTAATGCATTTTTGAAATAAATTAAAGGAAATATAATATAGTTACTTTATATTGTAACATTGACTTATTTCATTTTACTTCGCTTTATTAACTGTCTTCAGAGACTTAAATGTTAACACGTTTAAGTAAAAAAAAGAACAACAATCATTTATTTTCATAGTATTGAAGTGGCTTTTGAATTTGACGTGTTATTCTCACGATTACACATAGAATATATCTTTCTCCATTTGTATTTGTGCTCGCAGTGTACTATAAAATTGGTACAAAGCTTTAACATACAGATCATTTTAAGAATTCTATAATTCAACTACAAAGTACCCAAAGTCCATTTGATTGGAATGTGGGCACACGGACGAAACTTGGACTTGTGGGAGAACAAGCAACAAAAACAAATGAAGCCCGGAAGTCAACAAAAGTTGAAGCTAATTTTCCCGTTCCTCCAATTACTGTTATTTCAGCATTACAAATTCTTTTTCCTTTACTTACGCAATTAGTTATCTCAAATTACCCTGGATTGTATTCCAAAGGAAACGGATTTGGTCGAATGACAGGTACCCCTAATTGACTTAGTAAAAATGTGAACCGCTACCGTCTAAATTTATAACATTAATTCTTGAAAAATCAATCCAATTTTTCTAAACTTGTTTTTAGTTAAATATCCTGTTGGCGAAAGCAATGATTAATTACATTATAAACACAATCATTACAAAGAGGTCAATTCTAACAAAAAAATAAGACAATGATTATCATAATTTGTTCGGTATTGGGTCGCATTGCCCGAACCAAGAATGATGTATATGAAACAATAGACATATATCGACATACACAAGAATGATTTTACAAATTAAATCATAAAATGGCATCGTAGTTAGGTGTAAATAGAATACATAAAAGAGGGCATAAGCATACACACTTACATACAAAGACACGCAGAAACACACAACCATTAGAAAACGAAACATAACATTTTCGTTTTCTTACAAGAAAATCTTGTATAATTATGAACTAGCTGTTACCCGCGACTTCAACCGCGTGGAATTTAGCAGGAGAAATCTTTGTTTGTTCAGTGCATAGAGAAACAAACCTGTGAGTTTGTAAGTGTAAGTAGTTCCATAATTCTATGGTTCAGTGTAAATGTGCGCGTAGGACGCACGGCGTTCTGTGCATCTATTATTTACATTTTCATATTTGCGCGGAACCGTATTATTGCTAAAATAAAAGTAGCCTAAGGAATACACTTATATTATTAGCAATATTTGCTAGTGAAAGTCCTATCACAATAGATCCAACCGTTACGGAGTTTAGTCGACTATTACATGCTGTTCATACATGTATGAACAACCGCGTGGAATTTAGCAGGAGAAATCTTTGTTTGTTCAGTGCATAGAGAAACATACCTGTGAGTTTATAAGTGTAAGCAGTTCCATAATTCTATGGTTCAGTGTAAATGTGCGCGTAGGACGCACGGCGTTCTGTGCATCTATTATTTACATTTTCATATTTGCGCGGAACCGTATTATTGCTAAAATAAAAGTAGCCTAAGGAATACCCTTATATTATTAGCAATATTTGCTAGTGAAAGTCCTATCACAATAGATCCAACCGTTACGGAGTTTAGTCGAAACAAAGAGACAGATAGACAAACAAAATTTTTAAACAATGGGGTTTCGTTACAGATGCTGTATACAGTTTCATATTCACTTATTGAAAAGATGTTGTTTGCTTTTATTTATGTATATAGATAATATCGTAATATTCGTAACAAAGTTAATGTAATACTGTAGAAAAATATTACATGTGCTTTACTTATATACAACTTGTAAAGTAACTTAGTAAATGTTTCAAATGTTACATTGAATACGATTTTTGCAAACTACATAGTATTAAATTCGTAAATTCCCCATACACGTCATAAAATCCGTCCATTTCTGGCGACCTCATGCAGAACTCAGTAATAAAATATGTAAGTGCCGTAATTTCTGTTATAAATTGGGACGAATTGTCTTGGATGACAATTTCTCAGCGGTCTTACTAACTTTTTACTGAGTTTCGGTACATCTGCCGTTGAAGTTATGATTAGGGTCTCGGCTCCTTTTATGGTTGGCATTTTAAATCAGCGTATTATATAAATGAACTGTCCGGAAGTTCATTTAACATTATAAGTTTTCCATTAAGTTGTTAATTCAATGAGTCAGTGACATTAAAACTTTGGTAAGTTAATTATCCGTATTCATTCCTTTTTAGCTACCGTTACTTGTAATTTGTAAATACTAGTTTTTTTACCTTACGAGAACAATTTTTTGTGGATGAAGGGTACGATGTAACTTTTTCTGTACCCCTAACGACATGTACGAGTATGTAGAATTTCACGATGATCGGTCGTGTAGTTCAAGGCGTGAGAGCGTAATAATTAAAAAACATAAAAAAATTATACTATTATTTAATATTTGCTTTATACATCACTGCATATTATTAAACGAAGTTTTTTGCCACGTCTGTCTGTCTGTTCGCGATAAACTCAAAAACTACTGAACGAATCTTCATACGATTTTCACCAGTAAATAAAGTGATTCATGAGGAAGGTTTATGTATATAATTTGTTAAGGTTTTTTTATTATCAGGGCGGAACAATGGCTTTATAATATAGATAAGGACTACAGCATGCAACTTAAATTTGCAACACTAAACTGAAATCTTTAATTAATACACCCTCCATTTTAATTTTTATTCAACTACACACAAGTACTTTCTCAAACGTATTTATGTACGTATACATTTCTTCGTCACACTCTAAACGGCCTGATAGATTTCAAGATATGAGGTGTCATTACATTAAACTTAATTACGTGAATGACGTAAGCTCTAATATTTGAGTATAAAGGATGCTTGCTTAGAATCGGGCTTATAATTTCTCTCTCCTAAAAAATATTTTCTGTTTCAGTTTCTAAGTATGCATGCACGTAATTTATTCTACCACGCAAAAACTACTGAACGAATTTGAAAATTTACAGTAATACAGCTTATACAAATTAAAAATACACACAGGATATAATTTATATAAATATTGTTTAACACATTGACTGTTACGCCGTAATCACATGTTTCTTTTGGAACACCACGGATGAATTTTTTCTATTGTATTAATATCTAGTACGCCGCTCGCTAATAACCACCGTGACAGTTAAAGTGTTACATTGGTCAAAACATAATAATAAGTATCAAGTAAGTTTGAAATAGTCTTTCTATCTGAGAGGTATCTTGGCATGCGCTGTATATGTCATTAAAGCTTTTTTTTATACAGGAGAAAATCCTACATGGGATACACCTCGCGCTGCCGGGGGACAGCGCGAGGGCTATGTGGGACTCTTACCCACTACAAAACTCCTGTGACGCGTTTGCCCGTATGTGATCCAGGGCCGAGGGTTGGCGGTGAGCACGTGCTCCTCCAGACCCTGATAACGCGCTTGGGTCCCCGTAGATGGCCGAACGCGGGAGCCACGCCTCGAGAGAGAAATTTCTCCTTCCTGCTTCCATTGAAGCGGCGGCCGAGACCGTGCTTCGCATCGCGGGCCTTCATTGTGCGGCAACGGACGCCCCCGCGTCCGTCACCTGAAGGTTACTCAGGGCGGCAATGCGTGAGGTGCATTAACGCCTCTCCTCCGCCCGCGGGCGACTCTTCGTCGTCGGATTACCGGGGCATCTGGCTGCCTTTCCCTCAACCTTTCGGCTTCCTCTTTTCGCTGGAGGACATTTTCGCAGATATGTCATTAAAGCTACAATAAGATAATGCATGATGTCATTTTAACTAATATTATAAATGTGAATATTACTTTATTTGTTACGCCTTAACCCTTCAATACGTATTCAGGAGTACAGAAAAGGACACAGGGTACCTTTCACCCATAAAAAGTACTATTCCTAAGCTATATGTTAAATCTATACTGAACCGCGGATAAACGCTAACGGATTACAAACGCAGATAAAATCGCGACTGGCTGACATAGTTCTATAATTTATATTTACTAATTGTATACTTTATACGAGTACTCATCCAGTGGTCGAACATCGGCCGTAGAGAGAAAGAAGAAGTTTCTCTAAATTCTTTATTGGTAACACTAACGCACGTCAACAGCTATTAAACAAAAAAGGAATAAAAAAAAACGGCCGAGAAACAGAGGAGCGAGATGTTCTTAACTGTTTTCCCAACTGCCGATTTATATACAATAGATAATGTTATGTACAAAATGTCATCGGTTTCGCCACTGGCAAGTGATAAGTCCAATCAACATCGAGTTACGAACTAATGAACAGAAGTATGAAACGCGAAATACATATTTCGCGTGCATGTTCGCCCCTGAATGAACATCAGGCCAATGTGAAAATAGATTAAACCGAAAACCGTACTCCCTTTGATCGTTCGTTAAACTTAACAAAGGGGCAACGTGAGTCGAAAATATAAACTATTCGATGGAACAGACAGTTATTTATATTCACTAGAATAGACCATTTTAGACTTACATAATTTAAACACATTTGAAAGTTTAATAAATACTAGTGGTAGTCCAGTGGTCGTGATTCGATTATAATTCATTTTTTTAATAAGCTTAAAGAAACTTATGAAAATGCGTGAATGAAGTAAGCATATTTGTGAAAAAAAATTATATAACACATGTAAAAGAAATGGAGGAAGCTTTTTTTTATGTCAAAGGAGGCAAACGAATATGTGGGTCACCTGATGTTAAGTGATCACTACTGTCCATAGACACTAGCAATACCAGGGGAGTCGCAAGTGCATTGCCAGCCTGTGTATAGGAGAGGGGTAGGAAAAGGAGAAAGGGGAAGGGAAAGCGGAAAGGAGGTGGGCCTCCGGCGCTCTCGCTGACCGAACGAAACGCAACAACGCAAGCACTGTTACTTCACATCGGTCTTCTGTGAGAGGGTGGTACTACCCCGAGTGAGCCAACCCGTTCATGCTGAAACCAGTAATAGCTTCAGCGTGGCTCTACCACCTACGACAGGTGGTGCGACACCTACGACACCTATAGGTGTGTTCCGGCAACGATATTTGAGACCCGAACCCTTTAGGTTTAACATGCTTACCAAATGTTTACGGATAAATTCCTCTAGTACACTAAGTGCAAGCAGCACAGGACCGGCATTCGTCCATTAGACTTCTTTTGTCTTAATAGATCGATGGGTTAACGTATTTTTAATGGATGTATTTGATTTAGTCTTTACTCTTCTCATAAAGGTTCGAAGTACATCTTTATAACATTCTTTGCACGAGTGCAATCTATAGACGTCTTATTAAAAACACCACATTTCAAATGTAGCACAATTGAATTCATATTTTCCTTCCCAATCAGCCCATTTACCTTTCGATCCTTATTAGATTCCCTGTGGAATTTCATACGAAATATAATATATTTCAATGGTACCAAATATGTACACAAACTTGTAGAGTGTTAAAATTAATTGGTAGATGTTTCCTGTACCTTTATACAGAATTAATAATGAAAAGGTTCACACTCTGGGTCATGATTTTGAGTCGGAATATATATGTTTTCTAATCTTTGTATATGAAAGATTCACGATTGACACAGACGAAAACCAATCTCAGACAAAATCATATTAGATGTCTATTCTATCGGAAAATTATATTAAAACTTTTGATACGTATCTACTAAAATTTGACCTCATTTATAAAAATATGAGAGAAATATTAAGAAATGAGATAATTTTTTTCAACGCATATTTTAAATACATACGTTGCAGTTAAACATTGTAAGTTAGTGCTAGTAATTAGTGGTGATATCCCACACGCAATTAAAATTACAAAGTCACGTTAAATTGTAAAGAACAAATAAAAAATTATGTTTAGTATCCAGTTCCTTTAGTAAACTGAAACTGTATACATAACTGAAATAAGTAAAGTTCCAGAAAAACAAAGGACAAACACGGTAAGCGCAGCACTTCAGCATTGGAAACATTAAAAAAAAGAAATAAAATAATGTGGAGCGACGCTTGTCAGCACAACATCCTCGGGCCCTAGTTATGAAACTACTCAGAGACAAGGAACGCAGATGCTGTACAGTTTAGGTGAGCGACCCAATTTACTAGAGAAATTTTTATTAGAAATATTTAAACAGGTACCTTTTCATTTTATTACAGAAGTCGATCCTTTTTTTTATATCATAGGAGGCAAAGGAACTGGTGGTTCACCTGATATAAAATGATCACCGTCCAATAGATACTAGCAACACCAGCGGAGTCGCAAGTGCGTTGCCATCCTGTGTTTGGGGGGTTGAGAATGGAGGGAAGCGGGGGTGGTCTTCGACGCTCTCACTAACCGAACAAATGCAATAATGCAAGCACTGTTACTTAACGTCGGTGTTTTGTGAGAAGGTGGCACTATCCTGGGCTGACCCATTCATGCTGAAACCAGTAATAGTTTCAGCGGGACTCTCTACCCCTTATAAACTTTGCGGAAGTCCATCATTAAATTTTATAGTGGACGTTACTTTGCACTTCCGCCTGGAATTAATTGGCCGCCGCCACGTCTCAACGCAACAAAAGCCGTTTGATTTTGTTTGCACGTATACATACCAACTGTGTCAACCGATGATAGGTTCAACCGTCAACCAACGTTCCATTATAATTACTTTTATAGTTTTAGCTACTAATACTTCGTCTTTCTATTACTAGTTTCAGATTTAACTTTTTCAGGTACACGTTGCTCAAATAAAGTCGACGTTTTTGTTTCTGTGAGGCATGCCAGCGGCAAATCAATTCCAGGCGGAAGTGCAAAGTAACGTCCACGATAATATTTAGGGACGTATACAGTTTAAATTTATATACTCGTATATAAATTAACCTTACACTCTTTAATTTTGGTGGGGATGGGTATACCAAAATATAAATGTCAGAACAATGTTTTGGAAGCTGTGACGTCACATGCTATAAATCGTATTTGAGTTAACGCGATAACAAGAATGAATCACTATTTTTTTTAAAGAAGAAAATGAAACCAAATCTCCCCTTTATAGTACGACTAAGTAATGAATTAAAATAATAACTAAACCACTGAACTCCAATCTCTAAATTCTGTCAGCATTTTTGAAGATCTGCCTATTGTCTTCTTATTTATTTATTTCATTATTTAGGTCATTAGTAACACCCCCGATGTAGTCAGTAGTACGGAAAGTGCTAAAAATACTATAAGCGTCCGAAAAAATGACATTTTACAACCCCTTTTAAATATGATACTTACAGAAATACAAATCTACATAATCTACGATATACAGTTTAATAATATGTTGTAAAAAATGTTTTATTTAAGCATGAATTGCACTTATTTTACTTAATTAAATACAATATTATATATATATAAAATCTTTTATTTTAGAATTTTAGTACTTTGCATATGAGAATTCCTTCATCTTGCCGAATTGATCGAGCTATAAAAATTTAGTAAACAATTCCAATATTTCGGAGTAATCCATAATTCTATGTTCATATTTACATATAATTTTTTCATATATAACAGAACACAGGAGATATAAGTGACAAACAAAAACGTTGTCTCTTATGCCTCAACACACCTTGGAGTGGTCGGTTCAACGTTCGACAAACGATACTCGCAAGTTCCAAACTCACTATTTTGTTTGTCGTTAAAAAATACGGGACCAAATAAAATTGCAGAAAGAAACACTTTATTGTTAATCTTAAACTAGATTTTTTAATATTATGTTTAGTTTTATTACATTTATCCTTATAAAAAAGTTGATCGTCACGGGACGCCTTAAAGACGTGAAACATTTAGGTTAAATTATAATTTATGAAAAACTTGCCGCCACGGCGGACATTGTTTCGCCGTGATAATAATAAAAAAACTTTGTCAAATGATATACCTAAACCTTACTCATGAATCACTTTATGTACTGGCGAAAACAGCTTGAAAATCCATTCAATGGTTTCTGAGTTTATCGCTAACAGGCAGACAGACAAACAGACGTGGCAGAGGACTTTTTTTATAATATGTAGTTATAATAATTGATAAAAATCTATTAAAAATATGGAGTAAATAATAAACAATATTATCACCGATTCGAGTTCTTTCAAACTCTGCAAAAAAATATTTTAAAAGAAAGACGTAAAATGTCTAAACAAACAGTAAACCTTGGGGGTGTAAGGGGTGTCAAATAACATCTAAGACTTGAGACATCCAAGCCAACCTCACCTGTACGTGGTGCACCCTGCTGAATAACGAACGAGGCAATGGCGAAAGCGGGGTGGTAGGGTTTTACAGCCTGACTGGGTCGCAACCACCATGTATATGGCGAAAAAGCCCGGTATAGTACTTCGCTTTTGCGGGTCGCGTTTCGGGATCAGCCTGTGTATATCCAGCTTTTCGCAGGCCGACATGACAGCGGCGGCCGGCGCCGGGTAGTGTTTCACTCGGTGGTCGCCATTGTTTTTAGAGTGTACTGTGCTTAACATAAGGCACAGTGAAGTCATTTTACCGTGCTACTATAAAAAAAAACGTGCAAAGTAAACTGTAATCGGATAGAAATAGTATGCAGTCCACACATAGTAAAAACAGAGTGTATAGTAAACACGCCCATACACAAAGCGAGTCGAGGGCGGTGGCGTAAAGGAGTCATGACGGCATAAGAGAGCGTCACGTCATTTACCGTGATGACATGTCAGTCGTTTTACTGTTAAAACGCAGCAATAGATGTTTCACACGCGGCGTGTTTGACAATAATATTATGCTTTAAGCAAAATATATGATCGAAAATGGTGTAACAAACTGCTTTAACCTTCTCTAAATTATAACCATTGAAACATTCTGATAAGTACATTTGGTTTATTAAAACACCTACTTATTATATTGTAGAGTTCTAAAAAACAGAATACAAACCTAAGATGCAGGGAAAAAAAACCTTTACGTGAGAATTATTTTTTTAGTAAATATTGAAATCCTACTAACTTTTTATGAATTACGTCTTCTGTAGCAAACCGTATGTTAGACATCCCGATTATATACGTGACTATACTGAGTAATGAGATCAAATGTGGACATCTGCTCAGTAATTATGATTTTTTGAATAATTCACTGAGCATCTTATTCGTTACTTTAGTATTCTATGAACTAGCTCTAATTTGCTTTATATAATAGTATGGTACATTATATAAGTTGTGACGGTCTTGCGGTTTGACCGGTGGAATATCAATCCGATATCCGCAGGTTCGAACCCCGGCTTGTAGAGACGAACTTCTTAGCATTCCATGGATTCACCGTGCGGGTGCCGGGTCCATCGTGTGGCCGAGGGAGAAACTCAGAGTAGTTCCCAGGACTTACGACCCAGGTGTAGGTTTAAGGAGATTTGAGATGCGCATCAACGCTCACCTTCACTGCTCGAGTTTCCCGCCCTGCCTAGCCAAATTTGGTAGGAACCTGTTAGTGCAGCCTTTGATACTCGTTCTAAAATAGAACTTACTGCAGTTCTCGACAGGCCAAGGTCCTTCAGAAGGTTATAGAGAGAATTTGCTGGTATACTTCTCGCTCCTACTTCTACCGCGTATAAATTAACCACATAGCCATTTTTAATTCACAAATTTCTCGAAATTCGCGTAAATTTACTAATTTAAATTGATAACACTATCGACTCACGATGAAGGAAAACATCGTGAGGAAACCTGTACCTGAGAGATGACCTTGTAGTTCCATTATGTTTAGTAAAACATAGAATTGTGGATTTCTCAGAGTTTGAAATCGCCAATACGTCGTAGGCTGGCGTGGTGATTACGCCCATACCTTCCTCTGGGAAGAGGCTTATGGCCCTGCAGTGGGTCTCTTACAGGCTGATGATATTTATGGGTTAAGTAAACTATTATTTGCATACCTCCATTGCAGTACCGCTACGTCCCATGGCAGCACGACATCGCCTTAGCCGACAATATGTTCCTGAGAAAATGAGAAATTGTTTTATCGTCAATCTAATTTCATTTTCTTCTTAAAATTAGTGAATAGGGACGTTTGTAAGTTCAAAACGAAATACACAACTTGATTAATTAACTAGACTTAAGTTAGAATGTGAAATTCTATACAAGTCCACGGTCATTGTGTTATAATTTGCTGCGTGTTTGGACTGAATATTACTGACTAGTAGGCAATTCAGTATTTATTACATGCATATTTCTCTCGCCTTCGATTTTAGGTACACTATTGTAGTTTATTTATTTATCTTAAACTTGCTGTTTTATTGCTAAAACCAATAGTTTCCAAGTAAACTTTGGCTGGATATATTAGACATCTGATGTCAGGAGTAACATGGGTGTATTGGAAACAATATAACGTAAACGAGTAAGTTCAACACAATGTGTAAGAGAAATTACTTACACAATACATCGGTTTGCTTATAAAAAATACAACGAACTTCCTTACTAATATTATAAATACGAAATTTCTTTGTACGTTCATATATTCATCCGTCAGTTTATTCGTTCATTCTGTACATTTCACCGAAAATAATAGTAAAGTTCCTAAGGTATAAGTTAAATCTATTTTTAACGCGAACAACGCTGCAAACAAAAGCTTCTTAGATAGTGTTAACGTCTACGTGCGGTACCGTGACACACCCGAGAGGCGAGACTACAACGCCACCCGGGGAACCACTATTGACCTGCGATACCGTGCTATTGACTCTATCGGGGTGTTACTACTGACCTCGAACGCTATTGGTGGAAGTTATCGGCTGTTCATTATTCATTCCGGTGTGAGACTACATTGGTGATATATAAAGGGCAAGATGTCGCTGATCTGGACGCACTCCTATGTGGAAGTTATTGTAAGGCGAAGCTCTGGCCAAATAAATAGTGACAGTATCTACGATGTATTTATTGCCATTCCTGACTGCATCGACACTATACGTGATTAGTGTAACAATAGCTTAGATAGATGGATAGATTTCCACCCGCTTAGTTAGGCATAAAAAAATTAGAAATATGTCAAACGAATCCGAAAATAATTAACACAGATCCACATATTTTTATATCATAGGAGGCAACCGAACAGGCAGGTCGGGTCACCTGATGTTAAGTAATCACCGCCGTCCATAGACACTAGCAACACCAGGGGAGTCGCAAGTGCGTTGCCGGCGTGTGTTTGGGGGGCGAGGAGGGGGAAGGAAGTGGGAGGGGTACTTCCGGCGCTATAATGTGTTTCAATTATAATACACATTTCGTTAAAAAATGTGCTTATCTAAATTTCATTGTTGATTTCTAATCATATGACATGGGGTTCCATAAAATAAAAGGTATTTGGTTGGTGTTTCGTTATCCTTCAAGTTTAGGAACGCCTGATTTAGACGATACTGCTAACAACAAAATTAAATCATAGATGTAGATTAACATTCGATACAGGTAGCAGATATACCAATACCATAAAATGATCGTAAACAACGAGTAATAAATGTTCAGAGGTTATTGTCGTGGAGCGTTTATTTTAATGGAAAAATGACAAACGGGCAACATTATTTGTGTTTAACATGCAGATATCCCACGAACACTGCTAAATTGTTTACAATTTATTTGTAGCTACGTTATTACTCTTTAAACGGATGAGATAAAACATGGACAATATAATGAGCAAACAAAGCGTTTGTTAAATTTCTGGCAGATTTATAACATTATGTATTTTAATTTACACGGCATGTTGACGAAAATTATCAAAAATCAGTATTAATTGTAATCGTGTCTTTGCTTTGTATCTTGGGCTAGACGCGATAGCTTATAACAAAAGGTTGCTTACGATAGCAAACGTTATCTTGCTTTGAAAATAAAAAGAAAATTCTGAAAATAGACGGCAGCGCCATCTTTCTAATTATTAATCTAAACTATTCCTGAATCCACATGGACACAAAAGATTTCATCAAAATTAAAAGGTGTTTAAGAAGACTTCAGTCACATACACACGTACAGAAGAATTATATACATAAAGATAAATAATATTGGTCTGCCGTTGTGCTCGCATCACGCAAAAACTACGGGAAAAATTTATTAGTCTTACCTCGTACTTGACCATTATCTAAAAGTATAATATATCATGATACCTTCATTTACTATTGAATTATTAAAGTTTAAAAAAACTACGATTTTAATGAGCACTACAAGAGAGTAAAGAAATATTGTACTTAGGCAAAGTACTTGGTATCATTTTTTCCGTCTGATATATGTTGTTAAGTGTTACACCAATCACGTATAGAGTCGATGTAGTCAGGAGTGGCAATAAACACTCTGAAGGCACTGTAACTATTTATCCGGGAAGAGCTTCGCCTTACAGTAACTTCCACATAAGAGTGCGTGCAGATCAGTGACATCATATATCGATACAGCGATATCATTTATAATCTATCCAATGTAGTCTCATAATCAGAATAATGAATAGACGACCAATAGTGTTCGAGGTCATTAGTAACACCCCCGATAAAGTCAATAGCGCGGTATCACAGGTCAATAGTGGTTCCCCGGGTGGCGTAGTCTCGCCTCTCGGGTGTGTCATAGCGGTACCGGACGTAACATAAGATAATATATGGGTATGAACTCTTAGTAAATAAACAAAAGACTATATATCTCAATTATTTTACTTGACTCGTAAGTATTACCACAAGTACTAAAAAACTAAAATACCCAAGAGAAATTTACGATATTCGATTATGAATTTTCAAGTAAAAAGCATAATAATTTGCAAACTGAAGGGTTTTTATTAATTCCGTTAAGTAAATATTATAATACCTAAGTACTGATCACTCGAAGGGGCTACTCCGACGAGGAATCGTTTCTGAAACGCTCAGCCATTTATAATTAATGATCCGATTGTTTGCAAAGCTCGGGTTAACTAAAAGCAATGTTTTTACTGTGCCCTGATCATTAATCACTAACAATACAATTCATAATCTATTTTTCATAACTTATTACATCATTAATTTATGCTAAAATGTTTTTTTTAAGTAACGACTTTGTCACTACATCGTTTTTATACCACTTCTAGTGTGGTTTCGTTATTTAATAGAACTAGTGGTCGAAATTAAGTGTGTCGAATAACATCATAAGGCTCGAGATACTCAAGCCAACCTCACCTGCACGTGGTGTACCCTGCTGAATAACGAATGAGGCAATGACGAAAGCGGAGTGGTAGGGTTTTACAGCCTGACTGGGTCGCAACCACCATGTATATGGCGAGAAAGCCCGTGGAATTGGCTCGCAATAATATATAAATGGATATTATAATAAATACCCATGAGTACAGAAAACGTCATCAAAGTCGGTAAAAAAATTTAAAATAAGAATTACAAATATACGTAGATCGGAATTATATACGTAAAGATATGCATGGATCGCATTCTACATATTTTTTGTAAATATATGCACTTAGCGGATTGTTTACATTTAAGCATTTAGACGTTTCTAGCAGTAATTAACGCATAATACTTCTATAATTTTATATTATTTATGGAAATTATAATACAAGGTAGATATTATAGGTTTAAAAAGTATAAATCAATCATAATGTCCAAAAAACCTTTTTTTTTAAGCACGGAAAAATAACTGCACTATGCCTGATGGTAAGCACATTACAATCCAAAAACAATGGCGACCACCGAGTGACACACTATCCATCACTGGTCGCCATTGTCATGCCGGCCTGCGAAAAGCTGGATATGCACAGGCTGATCCCGAAACGCGACCGCAGAAGCGAAGCGGATATCATAGCAAGTAATTTAGTCTACTTTAATTTAGATTAGCTGTTAACCATGGATTTGCCTTCAGTGCTATCTCCAAAACGGTTCGAACGATCTTCACATAACTTTCACTGGCAGATAGCTGACCTTATAAAAAGTAATTCAAGCTATTTTAGTTTATACTAGCTATTAACCGTGGCTTCACCCACAGTTCAACATGGTTAGACCGATTTTCACGGTACGTTCACTGATAGATAGCGAACCTTATAAAATGTAATCGACGTTATTTTATTTTAGACTAGCTGTTACCCGCGACTTTGTCTGCATGAAATTTAGCAAGATGTCAACTCATTCTTTATTTTTAATAAGAGAAATAATGATCAGCTTATTGTTTACAATTCGACATTATAATTATCAATAACTGTAATGATATAGTGGTCTTCCTAATAAGATCTAACATTATAAACGTATTATGTAAAGAGTTCCATAATACAATTTCGTGCGAAACAGACAAGCGTTTATTTTTTGTATAGTCACAAATCCTTTCGAGATATAACAAAACGATGTATGCTGTGATATTCCCCTTTTAAAGATCTACAAAGAAGTATGCGAAGGCATATCTATCTTTTAAAAATAGCCTAAAAAAAGGTGACGTATAATTTGAAAGCTGTTTAGACGGATACAGTATTAATAATTATCAACTTAAAAACGTTAGATACATTAAGCATTTCAGGCACATTCTTATTTTTATTATAATACTAGCTGTACCCGAAGGACCGCACGAGGTTTTTTAAATTTGTATTAAAGAAATATAAAATTGTGAGACCGTCTACAAATATAGAAATGCTCTTTAAAAACAATTGTAAGTACGACATGCACGTCCCTTATAGTAAAATGTAACGTGTACATTAGATATATAAATACAAACAGCGTGTCAAATGAGGTTTGTCATCAGCAACATATTTGGAACCTTAACCCACCATATAACTACCTCAGTGCTTACTTACACTGTATAAGGAACTAATGAAATAATAACTTAAAATATTATTATAAAGATTTACATTACATTTAATATTCATTGCCATTAT
>MU159198.1:16105-27095 GCA_015888305.1 Antheraea pernyi
AATGGTGGTAGAGCCACGCTGAAACTATTACTGGTTTCAGCATGAATGGGTCGGCTCGTCCGTGGTAGTACCACCCTCTCATAGAAAACCGACGTGAAGTAATAGTGCTTGCATTGTTACGTTTCGTTCGGTCAGTGAGAGCGCCGGATGCCCACCTCCCCTCCCCTTTCCTCTCCCTCTCCCTCCCCTAACCCTTCCCCCCAAAGGGTGGCAACGCACTTGCAACTCCTCTGGTGTTGTTAGTGTCCATGGACGGTGGTGATCACTTAACATCAGGTGACACACATGTTCGTTTGCCACCAATGACATAAAAAAAACCATCTTCTTATACTTATCCCAACTAAGTAGGATCGGCACAACATGTTTTTTTCCACTCATGTGATGTCATCTCAGTATTCACACCTTTTATACACTTTTAATTTTTGGCCCAATCCATCCATACTCCATTCAGCCTTTCTCTACTACTATATCCATTCGCTAACATACTTAAAAATTTTCTAGTTACATAGTTTTCATCTATTTTCATGACATGTTCATATCATACTAGCATATTACTCCTGTACTTCTCTGTCATTGGTGCTATTTTCAAACTTCCTCTTTCCTTCCTTTTGGACAAGTACATATTATTATAGATATGGTTTTACCTTTATTACGTTATTTATAAATCATAAACTACAATACATAGCTTATCCGCAATTCTGTGCGGTAAAGTCTATTCCTCAATTTATTAAAAATATTTTAATATATTCTTGTTTTATGTTTATTCCAACGGCTAAATTAAAACTGAAGAATTATATTATCGCACTTTTTAATTCCGTCGGGTTAACAACCCTATAAGATTTGTCATACTGAAGTAAACAATTTCCTAATAGTTATTTGTCACTTAACTACACGCTACTTCGCTCGTATTAAAGTAGTAACTTATATCTATTTCTATCCCTGACAACGTGTATGCTTTTTTTTTCTTGATAATCGGCTAAGTCGTTGAAAGTGAAAGCGTAACGAACAAACAAACTTCCACTAGCATTTATAATAGTGGTTAGAGTTATAAACTCTTGTACTTTATTCTTGATGTATCTTAGTTTTAGTAACTCTATTATTGATGTAATTAGTCTTTGTAGTAATTGATCAAATGCTAATATATATCACAACAATGAAATAAAATAAACATACAATAAAATAAAAATTTAAAATAAATCTATTCACGGATCATTGGAAAAGTAATAAAGCCCGGGAAAGCAGAGTAATCGCGATAAAACGTTTTGTATGTAGCTGTAATAATAGAATTTTCTGGAAACGCTAAAACACAGTACGTATAAACGTCTAAATGTCATTACCGAAGCCGATGTTGAGAATAATACGCTATTTTTTAAATAACGCTTATACCGCTACAGCGGTGTCGTCTTTCGCATTGTTTCGCATGTAACCTAATATTAATTAAACAATGATTCGTTATTTCTGTTTGGAAATTGAATATAGAGATATTTTGTACAATCAACGAACAAATATTTCAATTTTCAGATCAGATTAAATTACTTGGGCTGCTTCTTATTCGGCCGTGAAATGCCGTGAAATTATTATACTCGTATCTTTATGAATTTTGTAACATTGAAGTGATTTTCATGGAACAGATTTTTATGCTTTTTTATTGTAGATATTTTAATAGCAGAAAATATTAATAAACCTGTATACAGAACCACAGGCACAGCGGTAGCTATATATACATATATATATTTTATGTCATAAGTGGCAAACGAACAGGTCACCTGTTGTTAAGTGATCACCACCGTCCATGGACACTAACAACACCAGAGGAGTCGCAAGTGCGTTGCCACCCTTTGGGGGAAGGGATTAGGGGAAGGAGAGGGAGAGGAGGAGAGGGGAGGGGAGGTGGGCCTCCAGCGCTCTCACTGACCGAACGAAACGCAACAATGCAAGCACTGTTACTTCACGTCGGTTTTCTATGAGAGGGTGGTACTACCCCGGGCGAGCCGACCCATTCACGCAGAAACCAGTAATAGTTTCAGCGTGGCTCTACCACCATTTTAATGTGATAGTTATGACATTACAAGTCCTGTTGCTTGATTGTTTTGACCTATGGCATGTCAATTCGATGTCCACAGGTTCGAACAATGGTATATACCAATTATTTTTTCGGAATTTTCGTACACTTACTAATTTAAATTAATAACACTGTATCAATTGACGGTTAAGATAAACATCATGAGGAAAGCTAGACCTGAGAAGTTTCTTTTAAGTACCTACCTGGATTTCTCAGTGTTTGAAACCACCAATACGCCATGGACTAGCTTGGTGACTGTGTCAATACTTTCTTTCAGAAAGATCTCTTTAGCTCTATATGGTATCACATGTACATATGAATACGCCCATCTGAAAAATAAATACTCTTTGGTAGTTCAAAGTCTCCAAATAGCAGAATTAATTTCCATTTGCATTATTTTTGCTTTTAATAACAACTCGCCACTAAGCCAACACGATCGAGCCATTATTTCCGACAAATTGTTTATTAAATATATACGTATGTGTATATAGATTTGTTCGTCGCTAATATTTCTGCTCGCAGCTGCGCTTGGCACTTTTAATTGACGTAATTGAAAAGTTAAAACCTCACGTTTCTCGCTCACCTTTTTAAATATTTACTTCAGCACCAATTAGTATGACGCTTGTAGAATTTCCTTTTAACTTAAGGCTATTGCATAGTGTTAGGACCCATTCATGCTGAAACCAGTAATAGTTTCAGTGTGGCTCTACCACCATTTTAATGTGATAGTTATGACATTACAAGTCCTGTTGCTTGATTGTTTTGACCTATGGCATGTCAATTCGATATCCACAGGTTCGAACCATTGTGTATACCAATAAATTTTTCGGAATGTACGTACACTTACTAATTTAAATTAATAACACTGTATCAGTTGACGGTTAAGCTCAGAAGGAAAGCTAGACCTGAGAAATATCTTTTAAGTACCTACCGTATGTACAAAAAATATGTAAATTTGGATTTCTCAGTGTTTGAAATCACCAGGACGTCATGCACTAGCTTGGTGACTGTGTCAATACTTTCTTTCCGAAAGAGGTCTTTAGCTCTATAGAGTAATAAATAAAAAAAATAAAAATAACTCTTTGGTAGTTCAAAGTCTCCAAATAGCAGAATTAATTTCCATTTGCATTATTTTTGCTTTTAATAACAACTCGCCACTAAGCCAACACGATCGAGCCATTATTTCCGACAAATTGTTTATTAAATATATACGTATGTGTATATAGATTTGTTCGTCGCTAATATTTCTGCTCGCAGCTGCGCTTGGCACTTTTAATTGACGTAATTGAAAAGTTAAAACCTCACGTTTCTCGCTCACCTTTTTAAATATTTACTTCAGCACCAATTAGTATGACGCTTGTAGAATTTCCTTTTAACTTAAGGCTATTGCATAGTGTTACACGAGAAGTGAATAATTTAATCGCGTAACTTAGTTTTCTTATTAGTTAAAATGTTTATGCAATGAAAAGAGATACATGTAAAGTAAGATAATAAGTTTAAATGTAAATAATTAGCTATTGCTAGCCGCTCTACTCGCGTCAATGTAGATATAATGTCAAGGGCAGGCTTTTATGGAACAAAAGGTACTGTTTTTTTATCGAACCGACTAGTCTTTGCCTGATGCTGCGCTTCGCCCCTTGGCTACAAGCTTAACGGTGCCAGAGTGGCCGAACCTCGGCTTGGGCTATTATTGCCTTGAATTCAACTTCGTGAATCTGACTAAGCTGATTATTAATACATATAAGAATTCCTGTGACACACTGTGTACCGGCATGTCAACCTCCCGATTCAAATGTGTATTTCGTGTCTGACAACTTTTTTTTTTTTTTAACGTGGGGAAATCCCTTATGGATACGCCACCCTCCCGGGGGAGAGGGTGAGTTATGTCCGACTCGCACGGACTAAAACCCCACGGTGTACGTCTTCCGCTATAGTTGGGGCGGCACGAGATCTCTATACTAACCTAAACTAATCCAGTTCGAAAACGTGGGAAGAAATAAAAACCCTTCCACCATGTGTGTAACTTTGTGTATGTTAGGGTGATCTCTAAAAAGTACTATATATCCTTTTCCGTAGCGTTGCCAACGTATATAACAATAACATAATAATAACAAAAGTATATAATAATAACAAAAGATTATAAAGAAAGAGTAGTTAAAATCTGTTTGTACGCTATAGCCCCCAGTCAGATACGCCTTGGCATACAGGATGCATCTAAGCGGTGTACATGTCCTAGCCAGCGAAGACACGTCTGTTTCAGTACAGCATAACGCTGGGGAATATCCCAACGAGAAACATAAGCATTTTGTCCCAAAGCTATAATCAAAATATTATCCTTTGACGTCAGGCAAAACTGTCAATTAAATTTTGTACTTACAAATTTCATACAAAAACTTGTCAAGACCGGTGGTCGCTCAGTGATAGAATAACGACCATAATAAGTTATTAAAAAAAATTCTTCACGTGTTAATATATAAATATAATTATCAGTATTATACAAATATTGGATATTTTAGACGTAAGGAGATTGAATTATGAATTATGATGATTAGAGTGTTTCAAAATCGGGAAAAATATTTTCACCTTCTACGTAAACGAAGTCGAGTGTTAAAGTTAGCGTTAGCACAAAGTAACTATTCCACGCGATTGAAGTCGCGGGCAGAAGCTAGTTATTTTTATAATTGTAAAGAAATCATTCGTCTAAATTTATGCCCAACATGTTAATAATTATTCTCGATGTAAAATATCGCTTTTCTTAATAAGAAAGCGTAGAAGAAAGTGGGTAAATAAAAATACGCTCATATATAGCACGATGTGCGTAAATTGATATGCAAATTGTGGAATGGTGCCAGTAATGGCAGCAAACGGCGAGGATATTTCCGTGTGACCCAGGACGCGTGGCTTGTAAACCCTTACGTATTCAAGTAGCGATGTAAAAAGTGAACTATGTCCGTTTATATACCACTAGCTTCTCCTCGCGACTTCGCCCGCTTGGAATAATTACTTTGGGTTAAACACGCAGCGGAAGCTCTCAGAAGGAAAGAAAAATAACCGATTTTGAAACATTCTTCATTGGTGCTCCGCTTCTACTGGTCGCGTGATTATATAGCAACATAACATTGAAAGATTTTTTGTCAAATCAAACCAGTAGTTCCTGATATTAGCGCGTTTAAACAAACAAACTATCCAACTTCATAATATTAGTATATAATAACAGAGGTTACCTACAACGTCTGAAAACATACTGGGGCGGAAGTAACTTATTTAGATGCAGTAAACTAAAGTGGATCGTCACGATCGGGTCAGGGACGCTGATTCGGACTTACTCGGTTCAACTCGGCATCAAGCGCGATCGAGTCTGTCACACGATGAATCGTGTATACTCGGCTGTGGTAGTCATCAGCTCTGCTAACAGTCTAACAAGCAGTACATCGTTCCAATAACTAGGTTTTTATTATTACATATTACCTATAATAATATTATTATATATGCTTTATGTATTATTAGTGTAGTATTTCAAGTGTATTGTGCGTATTAAATATTTCTATTATTTATTTACATATAAATATTGAATAGTATTTGAAATATTGAAATAGATATACTATTTCAATTTTGATATATATTATTTATACGTTTTCATTTCTATGATGCGATCATAAGCACACACGCACAACACATATACTTCTTTGACAGTAGGTACTCGAAGAATATTCATTTATATATTTCTAAGTGTCAATGTTACACAGATCTCTTTATAATTTTTATCTGGATAATGTTACCTCAATACAAAACTAAGATTATGATAATTTTCCCTTTCTTAATGCTAGCAAATAATATTCAACCTTATGTGATCGAAGGAGGCGTTACTTTTCGGAAATCCATCATTAGTTATAGTGGACGCTATTTTGCACGTCCGCCCGGAATTGATTGACCACTACTGACGTAGTCAATGAATTCCGGGTGAAAGTGCAAAGTGACGTCCAGTATAATATCTAATATTCATCCTTATTTTCTCTAAATAAGCAGTATATATTAGCAGTATAGCGGTATAAGGATGCTCATTTTACAATACTTAACCTTTCAAATGTAACTTATACAATTTATTTATATATAACGGTATATTAAGTCGTTTCTTAGACAACAGTAGAGTTAAATCCTTTAATTTTTCACTTTATTCGCAAATTAAGGCTAAACATTCTAATTTATTATTTTACTCCAACCTTGTCTTGGCTAAAGAGGTCCATCAAGAAGACTAAAAACGAGTCGGACAAAAATAAAATTTAATTAATTTAAATATATTCACGACTCAACAAAAGTTTTCGGGGAAAGACCAAAAAAACAGTTACATTCGACGTCCTTCTCGCGAGCCCTTTTAAATGAGGACCTGAAAAAACATTGTTTCAATATCCGAAACTTGATAAAAGTTTCATGCCTTTAGGCATATTTATTACTAAGCTATCTTCTGCCAGCGGCTGCGTCCTCGTTACCATTAGGTAACACGCAACAGAAGCTCTCAAAAGAAAAAATAAGGTCTGATTTTGAAACATTCTTCATTGTTACATTTAGCAAGACATCTTTGGGCCATTAGTAGGATACTTTCAGACTGGTTTGTTACATATTACTTTCAATGGCGTATCATAAAAAGAAATTGAATTTCATGAAAGTTCATGCCACCCTTGTAAGTTGATTATTATCAAATCATTATTGTCACCTTCCGGCAACAACACGTACCTACTAACATTGTTCTGAGAATATAGAGCAATTTGGATGATTACAACAATCATTGAATCGTTTATAGTGGTATAGGTCTTAGAGTCCCAGTGATTGCTATAAACTATGACCATTATTTTTATTTCAAACTAACTAACTTGTGAATCTAATAATGGCATTCAAATTAAAATATATCTTACGTTAGAGGCGTGAGAGACATACACTGAAGGAAAAAAATATGCATATCCCAACGAGAAACATAAGCATTTTGTCCCAAAGCTATAATCAAAATATTATCCTTTGACGTCAGGCAAAACTGTCAATTAAATTTTGTACTTACAAATTTCATACAAAAACTTGTCAAGACCGGTGGTCGCTCAGTGATAGAATAACGACCATAATAAGTTATTAAAAAAAATTCTTCACGTGTTAATATATAAATATAATTATCAGTATTATACAAATATTGGATATTTTAGACGTAAGGAGATTGAATTATGAATTATGATGATTAGAGGCTGTAAATAAATAGTTAGCCTTTTTGCGAAAAAACAACTAAGAATTTACAAAAACTTTGGTTAATAACACTATAGCTGGTTAAGAGTTAACAAGCAAAAAATGGCTAGAAACAGAGGAGAAAAGATACTGAACTGATTTATCTTAACCAGTTTAATTAAATATGTATGGATATATCAGAATTTTTCGTTAATGCTCTTTAATTAATTTTTCTCAAACTGACTATGCTATTGACCTGGCTAGGTCTTTACAGATTCATCGGACTTCGTTAATGCTCGAATCAGCTCTCGTTCGCCAATACCCCGCATCGCATCACACAGTGCGCAGCACTATCACATCGTTCTTTCTGACCTACACTTTTTATGGTTATTGCTATACCACTAAAGATGGTGCCATGATGACCTTCGTCAAACTAAAAATTTTTGTTTGAACGTAACCTTTGAAAGTACTTGTGAGATGTGTATTCTATTTATTGACGAAGGTCATCATGGCACCATCTTTAGTGGTATAGCAATCTCACAAGTACTTTCAAAGGTTACGTTCAAACAAAAATTTTTAGTATGTTTTTTGGAGTAATATTGAAAACTGTATATGATGAACACCTTAATAGTAGAATTTGTAACATTGCGCGACGAGGCCAGCGATTATTATCCACTTTAATATGTATGTACAATATATACATAAAACTAAATCAGTCTTATACATTGTAAAAACCGTTTACCGTATCGACAATAACTTGAACAAAATCGCATAGTATGAGAAATTTATTTCATCTTATCGTTGACAGTAAGACAAGCCCCTTTCGAATGTCGGTGAATAGTTGCGTGAGCGCTTTCATTATAACAGTATATAGTGTTCATGATTTTACTTTTTCCCTCGCCCGTTTTTGTGTAATAAGCACGCACTTTAGCCGGAGTGTTCGCAGCCGATATCGTGCACAAGCTTGAATAGGGACAAAATGAAAGCATCTAACACAAAAACTTTTATAAGCGACCATTGTGTATCGAAGTATGTAATTGAGAATAGTAATTTACAGGTTCTCTGAGCTCATTTATTAAAATATGATAGAATATTTATGTTCAGGTTCATACGTATAATTTGTTTGATTACTTGTTATGCCGCCATTGATCTAAAACGACGGTGGCATAGACAAGGACATGCGGACATGTGCACATTTATCCACTGGTGAAAACTGCATGGAAATCTGTTCCGTAGTTTTTGAGTTTATCGAGAACAGATAGACAGATGTGGTAGAGGACTCTGGTTTATACTATGTAGTGATAAACAATGTAATATTTTTTCATAGTATTCTACAAAAACATATTTATCCAAGTAATTCTTAAATTGATTATAATAGAACATATCTAACTCAGATAAATATAACTAAGTAGACCCAAAATACGAGTGCGAAATGATATGTAGTACAACGGGGAGTCATTAAAAATTTCAGATCAAAATTATTATTGTGAAGAAGTCCAACTCAGAAATTCAGTAGTGTAAAGTATATTAACATATTAACAAACTGAAGAACTCACTAATTTAAACATTATAGGGTATCAAACCTAGCAATAAAGGTGCGTTGTTCGAATAAAAAAAACAACTCAGGTAATAAATGCCTTTTACTATTTTGAGGAAAAATTATGTATATAACTAATCTTTAATCCTTATCTTTAATTTTATGGTGGTAGAGCCACGCTGAAGCTATTACTGGTTTCTGCGTGAATGGGTCGGCTCGTTCGGGGGAGTACCCCCCTCTCATAGAAAGCCGACGTGAAGTAACAGTGCTTGCACTGTTGCGTTTCGTTCGGTCAGTGAGAGCGCCGGAGGCCCACCTCCCCTCCCCTCTCCTGTCTCCTCTCCATCTCCCTCCACTAACCCTTCCCCCAAAGGGTGGCAACGCACTGGCGACCCCTCTGGTGTTGTTAGTGTCCATGGACGGTGGTGATCACTTAACATCAGGTGACCCACCTGTTCGTTTGCCACTTATGATATAAAAAAAAAAATCTCAATTATTACAAAAATTTTGCTTACATATTGTCAGAATAGGACCTGGAGTACCCCACCTATCATCCAAAAAATCCTGAGGCATCCTGAGGCACAGACGAAGCTGCGAGCAAAAGCTAGTAATACATATCAAAGTTCTTAACACATATATGAGTTCTAGACAAGTTTGCGTAGAGAAGCAGAACATCAAAGTAAGCTACATGTTTACAATACCTCGGATGAAGCCATTTCATTCAATACAATCGTAGAAACGTACTGAAGCTTAACAACGTCATACACTACAAGTTCTATTAAAAGTTTTGAATCGAAACTACATACGACTTAACGAGAAAGGAAACGCTGTAGTTTCCAATGAAATTTTAAGCCCGGGTCTACACTCTCCAAGATATGAGGCGAGACGTCGCGACTTGAGGACGCGAATGAATGTGACAAACACTTTTGCTGTCTTTACGACTCTATACACACCTTAAGAAATAAAAGTCATCATTTTAAGAAACTGTTTTATGCTTATATTTTTATTATACTTTACTAAAGTTTACATACTAAATAGATGTTATACATTTAACAATTTATTTTCGATTGTTAAATTACCCAAACTATTTGCGGATTTCATAATTCGATTCAGTATTATTTTTTAAATAATAAACCGTATAATATGAATCAAATACCATATACCTCGAGTAGAAGAATAACTACAATATACAAGAGACTATTTTTTTATATTAATTATAATGTTGGTTAATAATTATGTACATTAGATCTCTCTGTAATTATCGTAAAAATAAAACATTCATCCATAGTATTATAATGCTTTTATATTGACTGTACCCGCGATATCACTGGCGTGGAATTTAACAATAAACTTTTATTCTCTAAAGTATCCGAGTGGGATTCGTGCGGTTCGGAGGTACTGCGTTATTAGTTTACTGTATTTGCGTGGAACTCTATTTATGTCTTAAATAAAAGCCTAAGTTACTCTATATAATATCAGTTATCTGCCAGTCCCTTTAAAACCAGTCCAACCGTTTCGAAGATTAGTTGGTACAAGCAGACACACAGACAAAAATTTTAAAAATAGTTTTTTTTATGTAATAGGTACGCGCTTGGTCACAGTCTCACCTGGTGGTAAGTGACGATAAGGCCGACGATGTGTCGCGCTTATCCGCTAGATGCCTGTTCACTCTACTTTTCAAGACCTCCAAGTTATAAAATGACGGAAAGACAGACGCCAGGAGTGAATTCCACTCCTTAACCGTACGTATAATAAATCGCTTTGTATGAATTACGGGAATCACGGCGTCTTGTCGTTTTCTGATGAAATGGGGAGAGTGGAATTATATTATGTAATTCCTGTGCACACTCTCCAAAGTATATCCTATAAAACACTGAGCATTCTTGTCGCCCATAGCATTTCATCACCGACCAGCCGATGAGCACGATGCTTAACGAGTCGTTCGAGACGAGTCAAGAGCGGCTACCTGATTGATCCATCGCATAAGTGACAGCAGTATTCCACACATGAGCGTACTTGAGCTTGCTACAGGCTAAGAATCTGTTCTGTTGTGAAACATCGCTTAACCTTAAAGAGGGATTCTCTTGCAGCTGTTCTTGCTTTCTGTTCAATTGAATCGACAAACATTGAGATCCGACGTTAGCTGAATCCCAGGAAGCTCGAGGTTGTCAGTTACTTGTAGCGTA
>MU159198.1:34680-60649 GCA_015888305.1 Antheraea pernyi
AGTACCACCCTCTCATAGAAAGCCGACGTGAAGTAACAGTGCTTGCACTGTTGCGTTTCGTTCGGTCAGTGAGAGCGCCGGAGGCCCACCTCCCCTCCCCTCTCCTGTCTCCTCTCCATCTCCCTCCACTAACCCTTCCCCCAAAGGGTGGCAACGCACTGGCGACCCCTCTGGTGTTGTTAGTGTCCATGGACGGTGGTGATCACTTAACATCAGGTGACCCACCTGTTCGTTTGCCACTTATGATATAAAAAAAAAAATCTCAATTATTACAAAAATTTTGCTTACATATTGTCAGAATAGGACCTGGAGTACCCCACCTATCATCCAAAAAATCCTGAGGCATCCTGAGGCACAGACGAAGCTGCGAGCAAAAGCTAGTAATACATATCAAAGTTCTTAACACATATATGAGTTCTAGACAAGTTTGCGTAGAGAAGCAGAACATCAAAGTAAGCTACATGTTTACAATACCTCGGATGAAGCCATTTCATTCAATACAATCGTAGAAACGTACTGAAGCTTAACAACGTCATACAC
Source organism: Antheraea pernyi (assembly GCA_015888305.1). Classification (NCBI taxonomy): domain Eukaryota; kingdom Metazoa; phylum Arthropoda; class Insecta; order Lepidoptera; family Saturniidae; genus Antheraea; species Antheraea pernyi. The sequence continues at coordinate 35,221 of MU159198.1, forward strand.
TACAAGTTCTATTAAAAGTTTTGAATCGAAACTACATACGACTTAACGAGAAAGGAAACGCTGTAGTTTCCAATGAAATTTTAAGCCCGGGTCTACACTCTCCAAGATATGAGGCGAGACGTCGCGACTTGAGGACGCGAATGAATGTGACAAACACTTTTGCTGTCTTTACGACTCTATACATACCTTAAGAAATAAAAGTCATCATTTTAAGAAACTGTTTTATGCTTATATTTTTATTATACTTTACTAAAGTTTACATACTAAATAGATGTTATACATTTAACAATTTATTTTCGATTGTTAAATTACCCAAACTATTTGCGGATTTCATAATTCGATTCAGTATTATTTTTTAAATAATAAACCGTATAATATGAATCAAATACCATATACCTCGAGTAGAAGAATAACTACAATATACAAGAGACTATTTTTTTATATTAATTATAATGTTGGTTAATAATTATGTACATTAGATCTCTCTGTAATTATCGTAAAAATAAAACATTCATCCATAGTATTATAATGCTTTTATATTGACTGTACCCGCGATATCACTGGCGTGGAATTTAACAATAAACTTTTATTCTCTAAAGTATCCGAGTGGGATTCGTGCGGTTCGGAGGTACTGCGTTATTAGTTTACTGTATTAAATGTCTTAAGATTAGCAATCAGATACTTGACAAATTTATCAAACGATTTTATTGCAGACTCCTTCTCCATTTTTTTTAATTGTAGCACGGCAAAATGACTCCACTGTGCCTGATGGTAAGCACAGTACAATCCAAAAACAATTGCGACCACCGAGCGACACCGTATCCATCGCCTGTCGCTGCTGTCATGCCGGCCTGCGAAAAGCAGGGTATGTACAGGCTGATCCCGAAACGCGACCCGCAGAAGCGAATGACTATGACGGGCTTTTTCGCAATATACATGGTGGTTGCGACCCAGTCAGGCTGTAAAAGCCTACCAGCCCGCTTTTGCCATTGCCTCGTTCGTTATTCAGCAGGGTGTACCACGTGCAGGTGAGGTTGGCTTGGATGTCTCAAGTCTTAGATGTTATTTGACACCCTTTACACGCCAACCATCAAGCTCAAAAGATCGAAAGGGCATGTACGAAGATTATTACAAAGCATTATGTACCCTGGTATATTCGCGCTAAACCTGGGGCAATCTTGAAGCAACATAAGCAAGATCTTCTTCATCTATGTACACATATTAACAGCGCATTAACCAACATCTCAGAAGTTTAAGTGTGACTAAGAAAATACAGCAGTACAATGGTAAAGTAGGTGCAACTGAACGTCAACCCATATCTTTGCGACATCATCACAACCATATATATGATGAAACACTTATAATAGGATCACGTCTTCGCGTATTGCATTTAAAGCCAGATTAATGAAATCCAGTTTTAATTTTTGTCATAGTGCATGCCGTGTATGTCAGCAGATATACTTATTTCTGTATTCATCACTTTCTTCAGTATATAAACAAAATACTGTTTATATTCTAATTTAAATATATTTAAACCTTCTTCTTCTTCTTACCCTTATCCCACATACGTAGGGTCGGTACAACATGTTTCTCATGTTGAGCTGTATGATTTGGCTTAATTTTTATGATCGGCCGCCCGCCTGACATCAACCCTCCTTGGGATTATTTGGTTGTACGACTGTATTTATGATTATTATTATATAGTTACGAAGTCTGATGTGCTCTTTTAGCCTTACAATTGTTCGTTCCGGTTAAAAACGAAGTTCTTGAAGATTATGGTTTGCTTGTTATATTGGCATTTTTATGTAACAGAAAACTTTCCAACTTTAGACCATTCCCGAGGACTGCATTTTCTGTTTTTTTTTTTTCAGGGTTCGTGATTTCAGAGGTTTCTCACTAATAGTAATATTATATTTAAACCTAATCGATATAATTAAATACATTTCTCCAAATATTGTTATGCTATACAAATTATTTTTGTAAAGCAAAACTATAAAACAAGATTACAATGCACCGACATCAGTATACGTACATAGCAGCTATGTAAAGCCTGCGTTCTTAATCCAGAGGCATGTATGTCCCTTCTATTGTTGACATAGCACTATTGTGACCCAGAAAATGTCCCCGCACTAATGCGCATCTGGAATATCGTTGATGTTTTGTAGGTGCATAGAAAATAGAAACTCACATGATGAATAAAAGTTTCGTACAGTTTTAAATAACAATCAAATCAATGTTTGTAGTTTTCTGAAATAAATTTCACACATTACGTAATAATAGTTTACGAACGAATTTAAATCTAATGGAGTTTCCATTAAGCTCCTTATTGCAATATCATTAATTTTTTATGCAATAAAACATATTATAATAGAGCTACACAAATTTTGCATTTAAATTATGATATAGGATTTTATGAAATTTAAGCAACTTTATCAATTTCATTATGAAAATATATATCTTATATATATATATATCTTATAAATCAAGAAATATGCTTATTACTGCATCAATCATAATGCAAGATTACCTAAAATACATGTTAAAGTAAACACTTAGATCACTTGACCAGATTTATGTGTAATTAGTTTGTGTAATTTAATTGTATGGTTCCTCCAACAATAAAGTATTTCTTTCTTCTTTCTTGCTTTCTAGATGTGGTGACGGAAGATGGAATATGTTCCTGGTTGAATGGTGCCGAGCAAGGACATGCGATGTGGAGCTAGACCAGATCTAGACTAGGTAACATAGATCGAAGACATCACAAATTCTGGGCAAGAGCAGAAAAGAATTGCGTAAAAGGGGGGGGGGGAGACTTCCGCCCTTTAGTTGAGTGAAAAGTATTGTCCGTGAAGACGGTGATGATATGACAAAGTTCCTATAATTATTAGTAACCAAGTTATTTTGCTTCTATCTTCAGTGTTTTACTCGAAAGACACAAAAAACTATACTCCAGACGTGACATTGTAATCAAAGAAATGAGATAATCAACTCCAACTCACCCCAGCAAGACAAGAACAGTCATGCAAGAACAAGATTAATCCATTTGGCATAGTACAGTACATATTCGAACTGAAGAGGTAGGGACATTAAAACAATGAACCATTCTGGCGAAATTAAGAAGAGAATGTTCTACTTATGTATCTTTGGTATCAAGTTAGTTAATGTATACTTATGAATGGAAATTGTGTGTTCATAGATTTTAATAATGTTTTCCTATTTGAAGACATAGTTTATAAGTAAAGTGGTATAGAATATGTGGTGAGAAGTGTAGATAGAGATATATAACATTTTTAAATTAATAATAGTGTATCTAGAACACCTTGGTTGCAAAAGTACACTGAAATATATGGCTAATATTGATAGAATTCATGATTTTTTTTATTTATTATTCGTTGTTATGCAAAAGAATGTTCAACCTACGATACAATTATCTTATATACAACTCAATTGATTATTTCTCTGTTTCTTTTTCAAAATTATTGTAGCCATCTGAGCTTATCCATTATATAATCAAAATCAAAAATACTTTATTCGGTTTAGACCCTAATAAGGCACTTATGAACGTCAAAGACTACGACCGGTTCCGAAAACAATCCAGTCATCGAGAAGAACCGGCAAGAAACTCGATCGTGTACATTTTTTAAACATATATTTCCAATACATCATACAATAGCTTTTAGTGGATGCACAGAGAGGAGTCAATTCCAGACATCACTATCGTTCACGTACTGATCCACTCTATAATATCCTTTTGAAAAAAAAACCCGTTTGACGTTGGCTGTTAATATATTAGAAACTATAATAAACTGGTGGTCCCAAGTTTCAGACTTAGCAAAACCAGTAATAGTTTTTTAGGTAATAGTGTTAGGTTCTACAATAAAGTCCCAAAGCATATTACCGATTTGTCGGACTGTAAATTTAAGCGCCACGTCAAACGGGATAGTTTCTAATATATTAACAGCCATCTTTCTTCAAATATAAATTGAACATTGAAAACCCACAAAATATTTATGGGTATATCGTACAACACTTTTATTAAAATTGCTGTATGTGATAAGGATTCTAAGAAAACCTATTAACTTTTTAATCTTCACTTCTACTGTATTCGTGTTGGAAAATGTAATCTTGTTTACAGGCAGAAATGAGACCGGAATTTTTGCCTGAAATTTACTATGCATCGGGAAATTAAACTGTGCTCAAATAAACCCTGAGCAGTGTGTACAACCAACCCTCCTCGACGACATCGGGTTTTGCGTTGCAGTCAACATAATTTTCAGAAGAATACTTCGGTATCGAAGCTTTTGGAATGGTTTTGAAATTTGCAAATCATTTTATTTGATACAAAAATTAGAATATTCCTGAATCATGACATTAGAGTTACGTTTTATTAGACACAAACCAAACTAAAGCAGTTAATATTATAATTAGAAATTAAGAGATCTATAACATAAGATGAACAAATTCAATAACAGAAAATAATTTTCAGTATACATTAAAATTTAACATACCAATTGAAAAACCAAGTTAAAAGTGACTTTGTCTACATAAATCGTATCTGGAATGGTAATTAAATTTTCTAGGCTTCTCCAGCGATGGTATAATATTTAGTGGCTGAAATATATATTTTTTATTTCTAACAGGATAGAGTAAAAACTGGGTGACGGTAAAGTGACCTGATAATAAGTACACAATAATACAAAACACAGCAGTTAAAAGATAATGGCCATCGAGATATCTATAAATAATCCATCAGCAGTTGTCGCTTATTTTTTCATATGTTTACATATAAAACTCGAGGGTTAGGATCCACACGGACTCAAAATTTAAAAAAAAACTGCATTTATAACAAAGGACTATAACACTTTACTATTACTGTCTTGTTTAGTTTGTATAGTTAGATTAAAATTCATTTAAATATGTATGTAAAAACAAACTTTATCAAAGATGTAAAAACTAATGTATTACGTCTTGATTATCCGTTGTCAATAAACTAACTGAACAAAATCATTGGCATATGCGGGGCAATCCCCGCGACAAGTAAATTCTCCTATGCCGGAAATCGAAACAATTGACGTATACTTGAGGAATAGTGTCAAAACAGTGTTCGACGTAACTTGAAACGACGTAAATCGAAACGATGTAAGTCGAGGTCAGCCTGTTTATTAAACTATGCCAGATTAAGACTAAAAGCAGGTGAATATATATTGGCTGTTTTGCGAAATGCACCAAACAAGATGAGAATTAATGTTAAAGTTTTATCTCAATGATGATAGTTATCCAGGCGGGTGTATACCTACATCCTAGTATCCTGAAGCGATAATAGCTTAGTTGATAGTGTATTTGGACACCCTGTCGAATGACGTATACTCAAATCCTTGAGACTGAGTCAGAGCTCGGACTGAGGTGCTTGGCGACGGATTTTCAACTGGAAGGTGGCTCCCACAAAGATAATGGCCATCGAGATATCTATAAATAATCCATCAGCAGTTGTCGCTTATTCTTTCATATGTTTACATATAAAACTCGAGAGTTAGGATCCACACGGACTCAAAATTAAAAAAAAAACTGTATTTATAACAAAGGACTATAACACTTTACTATTACTGTCTTGTTTAGGTGGTATAGTTAGATTAAAATTCATTTAAATATGTATGTAAAAACAAAAACTACCAAAGATGTAAAAAAAAACGAATGTATTACGTCTTGATTATTCGTTGTCAATAAACTAACTGAACAAAATCATTGGCATATGCGGGGCAATCCCCGCTACAAGTGAATTCTCCTATACCGGAAATCGAAACAATTGACGTATGCTTGAGGAATAGTGTCAAAACAGTGTTCGACGTAACTTGAAACGACGTAAATCGAAACGATGTAAGTCGAGGACAGACTGTTTATTAAACTATGCCAGATTAAGACTAAAAGCAGGTGAATATATATTGGCTGTTTTGCGAAATGCACCAAACAAGATGAGAATTAATGTTAAAGTTTTATCTCAATGATGATAGTTATCCAGGCGGGTGTATACCTACATCCTAGTATCCTGAAGCGATAATAGCTTAGTTGATAGTGTATTTGGACACCCTGTCGAATGACGTATACTCAAATCCTTGAGACTGAGTCAGAGCTCGGACTGAGGTGCTTGGCGACGGATTTTCAACTGGAAGGTGGCTCCCACACCTGCACTTTACGAGCCACTGTATCTCTAGGTTTAGCGTGTTTACCATCCAGACCGTATCCTCATTTAACATCAGATATGATCGTGGTCAAATGGCAAACCATATAAATTAAAAAAAAATCCGCTTGGTTACTGGACATGTCGACTGATACCAGAATACGTCTAAACGTATAAATCGAATCATTGAACATACATATAATATACCCTGCTATTCCGTTTATACTTCGATTATTGCAGTTTTGTACGTATCTCCATATAGAATTCGCAATTTTGTACGAACACGCGGCCTCGTTACTCAGTGGCACTGAACGAGCGCGTCGCGAATGTATTGTATGCGAGTCGGAGTGTCTATGAAAATTAATTAAATAGATTAACAGTCGTGTTAACAGCATATAATGTAACCGTGACGGGGTATTGGTAAATAAATGATGTATATATAATATGATACTATAGGGTTAATAATAATTTAAAGTTATTTCGTATTTACGCCTAAATAATTAACTGTACACGTCTCGTTTTTACTGCTATTTAATTTGTTTTCGTCCTCGGCTTGTCCCATGTTTTGCTCGAGCGACTGTTACGCTTAGCGTACATTCGAACCTACAATTTGAATGATAATTGCTTCACTCTCAAAGATGTTAAATAGTATGTAGCATTCATCAATTGATAGACTATAAAATGCAAAAAGAATTTTTCAAATCTCACTTTTTCCTCCAAAAACTAGGGTGTTCAAAAAACATGAAATAAAACAATCACTAACGCTTTGTAACATTAGTGTAGTATTCAAAGGAAAGTACAATAAATATTCTGTCGTTGTTATTGTCACAGTTATACGACCAAAGATTAGGTCGTACGTGAAAAACTGGAGCGAGCTATGAGCTAAAATCAGCCAACTGGAATCCATAGAAATAATCTTTGCCGATATTGTTTTGTTTCCACATTCACACTTTTCAAATTCATTTAATGAGTTTACGTTCTAACGTTATTATAATAAAATACCTTGAATACATTTCTAAAATAGTGAAATTTAACAAAAAATATAAATAAATAAAAATGTTGTATCCGTTGTTTGCCCAATGTAATCTCGAAAATGGCTGAACTGACTTTGACGAGTCTTTTACTGGCATTTAAAGAACTCTTTATAGTATTATATAAGCTATTTATCACTACGTTATTCCTTAGAGAGTGAGCATTAATTGTATCATTGTACAAAGGTAACTTACACTTAGTAAAACGCTAAACGTAGAGGTTAAATAATAACGATAGAATTACATTTCATAAATAAAAAATAGCCAACAAATGATGTATATAAAACACATTATTCCCATAAAACAATAAAACCATTTCAGGAGAACGAAATCGCAAACACCAAAGACTTCTAGAAACTTCTTTCTAGTTTTTATGAATTTAAGTTCAAAAACATACTATTACTATACATATTACGGCGTCAAGAGTAAAGTTATGAAACGTCACACACTTCAGTATTCTTTAATTTTAAAAGAATGTGTTTAGTGCACATTTAACAAGTAAAAAAATAAAAACCTTTATTTGTTCTCTTAATAACAATATAATTTGCTATTTTTTTATTTAATAAAAAAAGTATATTAACGATTTTTATAAAAATAATACCTACACAATCATGTAAAGTATCTTAAGAACATTATTTAAAAATCTTGATTGATTTCCTCTTCCCTTTTCGATTCCCTCTTAGTACATGTTACAGTTATGACCTTATCTACTTGCTTTAGAAGACAAATAAATAAACGGTAAAGTAAGCAAAAAATCTTGTCCATTCGTAATTATTTTTGAAATGTAACTTACATAACATATGTAGGTGGTAGAGCCACGCGGAAGCTATTACTGGTTTCAGCATGAATGCTTCAGCTCGCCCGGGGTATTACCACCCTCTCGCAGAAAAACGACGTGAAGTAATAGTGCTTGCATTGTTGTGTTTCGTTCGGTCAGTTGAGAGCGCCGGAAGCCCACCTCTCCTCGCCCCCATCCTGCCCCCATATCCTATTCCCCCTACCTCCCCCAACACAGGCAGGTAACGCACTTGTCCCCTGGTCTCACTGACGACTCCCCTGGTGTTGTAAGTGTCTATGGACGGTGGTGATCACTTAACATCGGGTGGTCCACCTGTTTGTTCGCCTCCTATGATATAAAAAAAACATTCTTCTTAATTACATATTTAATATAAACTTAACCGTTCTTGAATAGAACTCATTCTTGATAATGTGAGGACATATCACGGTGTGTCTGATTTTATAAATATATTTCATTTTAGAATATACCTATTTACCGTATAAATAAACACCGTTGAGTTGTTAAAGACTTGCATAACTAGCGAAACGAAATTTGTGTAGTTGAAAATGTTTTGTGTAAAACCTAAAAATTGTTCATGATTTTTTTTCTAGATTATTACTGCCATCGTCGAGTAGTTAATAGTATTAAAAGTTCTTCTTCCAGTCCATTTTTGGCAACCAGTCTTCTAGTAGACTATTACTGCCATTGTCAAGTGAGTATCGATATTACAAGTTTCTTGATATAATTTCAATGAACTAACAAGATGGTGGCCATCTTGTTAGAACTTTCCATGGAGTTTTTGTGGCATCTCAGAATTCATGGTCCGTGGTATTATTTTCCATTCACTTCACTTATGCACAATAAACAAACTATATTACATAAAACACCACCAATTTTACACAATATAGAGTCAAGTAACACAAGATTATGAATAAAAAATAAAATCCACTACATGACAGACCAAGATCCCGCCAAAAACTCAATTGTTCATGATTATACTCCAAATTTTTATTTATATAAATGTAGCGCCCGATGGTACTAAACTTCCAGACAATTAAATATATCTTTCTTGTTATAGCCACTCAAAATTTTGTTATAAAACTTTTTAGATAACTTGTAAAGCTTAATGTAATTAAAATGTTGATTTATCTATCAACTCAACGAATTACGCTCTCTTCTATATTATTACCTTCGTTTTCGTCTCACTTTTTTTAAATGCTATTAGTGTCAAGGCTCTCATTTTTTTTTTTTTCTAGGAGGCAAACGAACCTGTGGATCACATGATGTTAAGTGATCACCACCGTCCATAGACACTTGCAACAGCAGGAGAGTAGCAAGTGCGTTGCCATTCTGTGTTTAGCGGATTGGGGAAAAGGGGAGAGGGAGGTGGTGCTCTCATTGACCAAACGAAACACAACAATGCAAACATTGTTACTTCACATCGGTTTTCTGTGAGAGGATGGCTGACCCATTCATGCTGAAACCAGTAATAGCTTCCGCGTGGCTCTACCACCTACAAAACAAAACTACTTCACTGGACTACTAAGGAAAACCCTTAAGGCGTTCAGCGGTCAGCCGCTCGGCAAGAAGTTCAAGGGTGCCAAAGTGGCCGAACCTCGGCTTGGGCTGTTACCTGGGATGCAATAACGAGAATATTTCTAAGCTAAGCCAGCTTAGCTAATCACAGACATAAGGATTACTGAGGCACTATTTTCTTAATTATTCTTCAGTTTTGTATGCCAGGCCTGGCAGAGTCAAGTATTCTGTTGTACAATATTTGTTTGTTATTATAACTTCAGTGTTCTAACAAGAATATAGTCCCCCTTGTAAAAATTGTATACTTCAATATGTGAACGATGGTGATATCTGGAATTGACTCATGTCTGTGTAACCGTTAAAAACGTTTGTGACATGTACCTAATGTATTCTAAATAATTATATAGGTAAAGAGATAAACCAGATCGAGTTTCTTGCCGATTGTTCTCGATGGCTGGGTTGTTTTCCAAACCGGTGGTAGTTTTGACGTTCAAAAGCTTTCTTAGGGCCTAAATTGAATAAGGTGTTTTTGATTTGATTTGACTTTCCAGTGAGTAATGGTTCAGGGATAAAAATGTAAAAGCAGTTTTCGGGGTCTTTATGGGTCTTGGGATGTAAGGGGTGTCGAATAACATCTAAGACTTGAGACATCCAAGCCAACCTCACCTGCACGTGGTACACCCTGCTGAATAACGAACGAGGCAATGGCGAAAGCGGGGTGATAGGGTTTTACAGACCGACTGGGTCGCAACCGCCATGTATATGGCGAAAAAGCCCGTCATAGTGATTCGCTTCTGCGGGTCGCGTTTCAGGATCAGCCTGTGCATATCCAGCTTTACACTGGCCGGCATGACAGCGGCGACCGTCGATGGATAGTGTGTCACTCGGTGGTCGCAATTGTTTTTGTATGGTACTGTGCTTACCATCAGGCACACTGCAGTCATTTTGCCGTGCTACAATAATAAAAAAAAGGAAATATATATAAAGGGTAAAAAGTAATATAGATAAATGTTATCTTGAAAATAATTTTTTTTCTATCTGCTGTAGAAATACTTTATCAAAAGCTTATGTTATCCGAACGTAAGACACGTATGACCTTTAAAAACTCACCAGTCTCAACTAAAACGACTTCAGAGTTCCAAAGGAATCCATATATCATAAAAAGGACAAACGAGTGCTTGTTTAGGACAGTTGTTTTATTTATTTAGTGTCAACAAAGAAAATCCGGAATGTAAGGGATCCGAGAAAAAACTTTTAAAATTCGATTTGTGAAACTTCATACACAGAGACCTTATTTGTAGAGGCCAAAATTGTGGTTCGGTGGATAGATTGTTATATCTGGCTTTGACAAATAATAAACGGCAAATGAAGCGTGTAACACATACTGATTTGTCCACGTTAAATCAAAACAAACTTTGATGATAATGAAATAAGACTGGTAACCGTCTGCGACTTCATCCGCGTTCAATTAAAACAAAGTGTGGTATCAATTTAATAGAATCTAGCGCCTTCTAGTCGCGAGTTGTGATTGAATTGATAGCACAGTCTCATTGAAAAACTACTTAGGAGGTAACTTTAATGACGAACGGTCAAATGGTGTAGGAATTTATCAGCCTCAGATATTATATATACATATACTTATATCTATTTTTTAATATCTTCTATATATAAATCGGTAGTGGGTAAATAGTTAAAAACATTCTCTTCCTCTGATTCTCAACCAATTTTTAAAATTATACTTCTTTTGGCGCGTTAGGGAAAAATCATGAGAGTAAATTTTTACGATGCGCGCGCACACCGTCACGAAAAACCGACACCCTGAAGTTAGCTATAGTCAACATTTTGTTTCTTTATATTTATTATTTGTATTTATTTGTATTAAAACTTTCAATGCATTAAATACCTTTTTTCTATTGTTAGTGTCGTGTTGTCTACAAACGTTTACATAAGTACACACACACACTTTTTTATTTTTTAAGATTTTCATTTTTCATACACCTAGAACGAAGTTCAAATTTTTGCATCCATAAGGTTAATTTTCTCTTATGATCTTCATATGTTACATGTATAACCTTTAAAGATCTTGAAAAATAGCGTGAAATATTGGAAACGGCAAAAATTGAATTTAGCTTATTTTGAAATGTTACGACACATTTATTGAATTAATATGACTATCTAAAAGTGTAATAATTAAAACCCAAAAGTTTCAGCAACCCATACCTATAGGACAATAGAAATCGGTAGGAACTCGAACAAAGCATTTCGATGACAGACGGCCCGATCCCAGTACTATTTCGCATGAATACACTGAATGCAAACCGACGCGACGGGCCGGCGGCAATCGGTCACAATCGGATTTAAAGAATCCATATATTGACGTACGTATATGAAAGCGACATAGGAAATTCGTAGACAGAAGTAGGTATACTTAGAATTATTGACGCCACATAAATCCATATCTTCAAACATAAAACAAAGTTGATTTTCCTGTATAAATATGTGTTCCCATATTTACTGAACTACACCACGAATTTTAATATGGCTTCCACTATCGTTTAGAAAATTAATTCCGGAAGGTTTATATATATAATACATAATATATTATCATTCATATTATAAAACAAAGTCCCCAACCGTGTTTGTCTGTCTGTCTGTTCGCGATAAACTTAAAAACTACTGAACGGATTTTCATTCGCTTTTGACCAGTGGATAAAGTGATTAATGAGGAACGTTTTAGTATATTATTTGTGAAGGTTTTTTTTTATAATCAGGGTGGGACAACGTCTGCCGGGCCCGCTAGTATTTATATAAAGTAGATAAAAGTTGATGTTTTTTTTATATCATAGGGGGCAAACGAACAGTTAGGTCACCTGATGTTAAGTGATCACCACCATCCATAGACACTTGCAATACCAGAAAAGTCGCAAGTGCATTGCCACCCTGTGTTTGGGGGAATGGGAGTGAGAAAGGGGGAGGGGAGGTGGATTATCCGGCGCTCTCACTGACCGAACGAAACGCAACAATGCAAGCACCTTTAGTTCACGTCGGTTTTCTGTGAGAGGTTGGTAGCTGGTATGGTGGTTGGTACCCCGGGCGAGCCGACCTATTCATGCTGAAACCAGTAATAGCTTCAGCGTGGCTCTGGTATATATTATATACTAGTATTATACTATATGCTAAAGAAGTCGTAAGAAGGAGTTTTGGGATACTTACATAGGAAACGTTTGTTAAGTCTAATGACATACCGCAACGTAATGTACTACGAAATCGTATATTCTGAGAAGACCTATAAAAACTTTGCCATGATATGTGTCTATCTCCTAGAAATAACCAACAGTGACCATTTCTATCCTAGACATATTATTAAAAAAAAGGAGATATTTGCAAATTTTTTCTGTTCCGAGCATGTAATTATTCTAATTCTTTAGGCAATAATCTAGATTTTTATTCAACAAGCGTATTGCCTTAGCCAATGTTTGTCTAGAGACTTTATTCATGAATACTGACTTTGTGTATGTAATAATTATGTTTTTTTGTTCATTTGTATCTCTATGTAAGTGAAAACTTATAATTAGCATTTGAGTACGTTACTGTTTTGTTATTTCATTGGTGTTACATGTAAGTTTTCCAAAATAAATTAAATAAAAATAATATTTGGTTCATACAGTGTTAATCCTTATCTAATTTAATATATTAGACATTTAATATAGATTATAATTGCTCTTTATATCGTATAATTTAAATTGATACCTTAGAAGATAACCCAGATTTAAGATTACGAGACTTGGAAATTTTCTGTACCTTTGATAGATATTAAACGACAAAAATAGATCAAATGATTCCATAAAAACTGAGATGCTATGACTTTATTTCATCTTACTTGGTTTGGCCTTATAAATCAGTTATAATAACCTGGGCTCCTAACAATGAGATTTGTATCTAGCCTGTACCTCATTGGTCAAGAACAGAGTATGCACGTAAGAAAGAAACGGGTAGAAAGACATCTCATTAGCTAGAGCGCAGCTATTAAATTTATTTGTAAAGGCCAACCATTACTAGTTCGAAGCCGGGAGAGTGACTAACTCAAATTCTACCTAATATCATGGATGCAAGGATAAAAAGTACTTTTTGTTGTGTACTGGCCATTTATGAATCTTTATCTATACTAATATTACAAAGAGGTAAAGTTTGTGAATTTGTGACGTTGTAGGGGGTAATCTGAGGAGTTACTGGTCCGATTTCAAAAATTCTTTCAGTGCTATATAGATCATTTATCGAGGAAGGTTATAGGTTATATATAATCACACTAAGACCTACAGGAGCGGAGCACCAATGAAGAATATTTCAAAATCGGGATTTTTCCTCTTGAGAGTTTTCGCTGCGTGTTAGTGTTTGTCCAAAGTAACTATTCCACGGGAACGAAGTCGCGGGCAGAGGCTAGTGTTTAATAATCTAGATGGCTACGCAAGCAAGAAAACAAATGAAGATCGAGTGTTCTGGCGTCCCTTAAGATATTTGTGATAATATATTAAATAGGATAAATATAACACTTTTTATCCAGAAAAAATACTATTCAAGAAAGCGAGCAAAGCGGTACGTCAATGCTAGCATAGAGAGAGATAATACAGATATCATATGAACGCCGTAGGCACGTTGAGTCGCAATTAGATTTACAAAAGGCCAAAGTCACGTACCACGTCTCTAATCTTGTTTGTTAGAACGTTTCGTTTATACGTATCCATTTCTTAGAAAATTCTATTTCACTTTTTACGGATAAATATGATCGTTTGGGACATGCTCGCATGCTCGGTTGGTTAACACGTTTTGATTACAGGTGTCATGTATGCCAACGTGCTGGAGAGACAGGATATATTTATTAAGCTACTGTATATATGAACGTACATATGCAATATAAAAATGATCCTCTTATCTCATAGTCAGGACATTTAATTTTATAACAAACGAACCTTTGCGTTTCTAAAATATCTGATTTCATTCCTTTTAAAATTAGTAATGGGTCTCAAATTACGAATAAATTTTTCTACGAAGGTTCACCTACCTACTGGTATTATATAATCATTTTCTTTTACAGTTACGATTTTCAGTTTTGTACAGTTCTTTTTATAAAAATCAAATAAAGACTACATATAGACACTGCACTTCTTTATAAAGGTTCTTTATGCTATCTATATTTGCTATATTTTTACTATGCTGTGGTATATTTTTGGAAGTGGTAGAACCACGCTGAAACTACTACTGGTTTCAGCATGTTTGGGTCGGCTCGCCCGGGGTAGTACCACCCTCTGACAGAAAACCGACGTGAAGTAACAATGCAAGCACATTGTTGCGTTTCGTTCGGTCAGTGAGAGCGCCGGAGGCCCATATCCTCTTCCCCCTCCCCTTTCCCTAACTCCTCCCTCCCCCCAAATACAGGCTGGCAACGCACTTGCAACTCCCCTAGTGTTGCTAGTGTCTATGGACGGCGGTGATCACTTACCATCAGGTGACCCGTCTGTTCATTTGCCTCCTATAATATATTTTAAAAAAATCTATGCTTTCATTATAATTCGGCAATAGCTGGTGCTAGGATGTATATCATTATTCTTACATTTGATATTATAATTCGACATTGACGAGATCGCGAGCAGTTCCTAATATTCTGTAATAACTTTGTGATATATCAATTTTTATTATCTAGTAACTTTTTTAATACCAGCATTTATATGACAAGTCGCTGAGCTTGAATTATAAGATATATTACATTTAAAGAAATTTCATAAACATATCTTCAAAACTTTATTGTTAAACACAGCCCAAGTGCATATTTTCGGGTATGTGAGACGTCTAACAAAACAATTTAAGTCGACAAGGGTTCAGTATCAGAACAATATCAACATTCCATGTGGAACAAAACACTCACCCTTCTCAAAGATGAAATAATTCTAAGAACTGAAATACCGCAGTAAGTCACTTTATTATTGTTACAGTCTCACAAAACACATACACATTTTAAAGCGATTAAAAAACCAAACATTCTTTTCTTATAGATAAAAAAATTAAACTTGAAATATTCTTTATTACAACTACTTTATAGCAAAGTCATTTTTTTTCTAGATTCCTTTTTTGCATATGACAGAGTGGATAGGTCCAAAGCAAACACATCCAATACAGTAGAATATGACACACCGTGCGTAGGGATAATTTCTTTCAATTATTTATATTCTATCGTATTTGGTCAGTTATTTCTAAACTTTTTTGTGCACACATAAAGCATCAATAATATTGCAAATCGTGTTTAGTAATATTTTCAAAGGAAACCTTAATATAAGTGCAATAGTTTAAGCATCAATTAAGTGTATTCACTTAAACATAAATTCATTTAGAACGTTATTCAATCAAATCAACCAAATTCAGTTTCGAACTGAACTGTTTATACAAAACTCTCTAAATGTATTATTATGAGCGATAACAAACTAAATTGAACGGTGTTTGGATAGCGGTCAAATTCATCTAAAATATAGTAGGTACTAATAATTCGGTTATATCCAATATTATTTGACAGTTTAGGTAAGAATTGGAAATTCGATAATTTTTTTTTTTTTTTATGTCATAGTTGGCAAAAAAACAGTTGGGTAACGTGATGTTAAGTGATCACCATCGTCCATAAACACTAACTACACCAGGGGAGTCGAAAGTGCGTTGCCAGCCTGTGTTTGGGGAAAGGGTTGGAGGGAGGGGGAGAGGAGAGGGGAGGGGAGGAGAGGTGGGCCTCCAGCGCTCTCACTGACCGAACTTGCAAAAATGCAAGCACTGTTACTTCACGTCGGTATTCTATGAGAGAGTGGTACTATACCCCGGGCGAGCCGACCCATTCATGCTGAAACCAATTATAAGTTATTATTGGCTCTACCACCTACCATTTTAATTATATAGGTATACAATATTTTTAGTAATGTATGGTATAGTATACAATATATTTAGTAACATGTAGTGGGTATGTATTTGTGTTAATGTGCAAGTATGTATATATATCTGTCTGGGTCTACCAGTATACTAAAATTTATACCATAGGACTTAGTATTTATAAGCATATTTATATATAAAATTTAATACATATAAGCCAAACATGTATCACTTTCTCCGCGTGGGCACATTGATACACTTTTTTTACTTTCAGGTTTTTAGATATTTTTTTTACTGTAGCACGGCAAAATGACATCACTTACTCCGCGTGAGGACATTGATATACACTTTTTTTTATTTTCTGGTTTTTAGATATATTTTTTTACTGTAGCACGGCAAAATGACTGCACTGTACCTGATGGTAAGCACAGTACAATCCAAAAACAATGGCGACCACCGAGTGACACAGTATCCATCGCCGGTCGCCGTTGTCATGCCGATTCGATCACAACCTTACGTTTCTAAATGTAGGTGCGATCAAAGATTTAAAACGCACTGAATTTAAAAGAGTAATGGCTCTTAAGTGCAGCTGACAAAACGCACCTATAAGTAATTGGTGACAGATTGTCACTTGATGGCAATTTGCCAGGTGGGCTTAAAGAAAACCCTGCTCTATGGTTTCTTCACCATGTTTACTTTCATGGAACCTCATTAGGGACATTCGAAACTGCGTCAACTGATGCGGTATTTGAACATGGTGCCAATTAGCACCATCGCTTGAAACTGCACTATGGTTATAAAGGTATTTTTGAAGTGAAACTTCTTTAGAATCGTTGTGATTTCAAACCGGATGCAACGGAAAAAATGACAGGTAAGAGACACAAATACAAAATGTGTAGGATGAAGTTGGCAAAGAATGAGACAGAAATATACATACTATTTTATATTATCCGTCTCTCCTCTTCGTAGCATCCCCACTCCCGTCTTGTAAGCGTAGTCGCCTGTAATTAGTGAGCCAGAGCGAGAGAGCAAATGTCGGTGTGTATGTATATTGCACACTGTTTAATAATTACTTGTATTTTAGCATTTAACATATGTTAGTATATGTGAAAAGTACGTGAGCTAATACTACTGTTAACATATGTTAAATACAATATAAAACATCTTTTAAAATAAATCAAAATACTTTCATTTTTAAACAAATAAACTTTGTAATTATCCTAGGAACCCTTGTTATATATATTTATCGCACTCTTTTGTCGATTTACTGAAGTTTCACTTCTATCGTGTGTGAATCGCACATACACCTTTCTTTTTTAACAAAGATTTTCATTTACAAAGTTTAATTTTACATAACAATTGTACATGCACATTTATTAATATTAATGGTAATAATATATTAACAATGAAACCAAATTAGATCCCGTAAAAGACAAATATATTTAATTATAATAGCGAAGCTATAAATGTAATTCGATAAAGCTTAACATTTTTCATGGGGCATTTAACATTTTTAGTTTGATTTTGGACGTCAGAGCGGCCATTGTCATCTTTATATATAAATTTCTTCTGTACGTGTGTATGTCACTGAACTCGTCCTAAACCGATTTGGATGAAATTTTGTTTGCGTGTTCCAGTGGATCCGAGAATGGTTTAGATTCACAATTGGACCCGGTAGGTGAAGCTGCGGTTCGCTTTTAGGATTTTTTAAAATTATCAAAGCAGGACAACGGCCGCACGGACCGCTAGTTAAATATAAAAGTTTGATTTATACCTATTACCTTCTTTTTTTTAAATTTATAATCTAAATGCTCATCTGCAAAACACTGTATTACTAGAAAAGATTGTGTTTATTTTTATGTTCTTAGCCTGTGGCCTTAGTAATTCTAAAAAATATTGATTTTTTAAAACAATACAACTTTGAGACTGAAGATAAATCTCAAAGTTAGTTATATGAAAATTTACAACTTTCGGATTTAAATGTTTCCCTGTTTAGATGTGCTAAGTATATTTTTATGAGAGAAGATAATAGTCTTTGAACGGAGAGATTGCATCAGGAAAAAATAAACAAAACTTAATGTTTTCATTATTATACGTTTATACAATTATATACACCTATAACGTTAACACGAATGAATAAGTCCAGATGTCAATAAGTTTATTTTTAGGATTTATAAAAAAACTATTTCCTGTAAATATGAAAAAAGAAAAAAGAATCATCGAGTTTTTCCATTGCAAATATGTAATCGTTTTCCTGTAACTTTTATAATATTTTACGATTATTTTCCACATGATAACTTATTCCGTGTATAGCCTAGTGCAATAAAATGTACTTAAATAGAGAATCCGTTTATGATTTTAAAAGAGTCATGTGAATAGCTTCAATAGTTTTTAAACATAAAGAGACAGAGACAGCAGACATTACCGTATCGAAAATATTATATCTCCTATGCTTACATATTTAATTTAAAATATACATGCCGGCTTTGTACTCTTATTTCGATTATTGAAATGAATTTAATTAATTATTTTAATCTAATCAATTAATAACACTTCAGGATAAAGTGACTAAAATTATAACTGTGTATTCTTAAGACCAGTAATCGATTATTCCATCAGCGGCTCACTGAACTAATCCACAACTATAACACCTTAAGCCCCAACTCGTGATATTGCAAATCCATGTGTAATTTCAATACATGATCCATTGTGTGCAAACATGATTACGTCGATTACTTGAAACTTAATACTATTGGGGATTATCGGTAAATAATGTGGTGATTTAATTTTACAAACATACATAATTTGCTGCCGTCCATAGGCACTAGCAACACCAGGGGAGTCGTAAGTGTGTTACCAGCTTGTGTTTGGGGAGGTGGGGAGGAGAGGGACAGGGGAGGTAGGCACTTCACGTCGGTTTCCTGTGAGAGGGTGGTACTACCTCGGGCGAGCAGGCACATTCATGCTGAAACCTATAACAGCTTCAGCGTGGATCTACTACCGTTAAAGTTTTTTATATCATAGGAGGCACACGAAGAGGTGGGCCACCTGATGTAAGTGATCACCAACCGTCCATAGACACTTGCAACACGAGGGGAATCGCAAGTGCGTTGCCAGCCTGTGTTGGGGGGGAGGAAGGGAAGGGGAAAGTGGAAGGGGAGGGAGGTGGGTCTCCGGCGGTCTCACTGACCGAACGAAACGCAACAATGCAAGCACTGTTACTTCACGTCGGTTTTCTGTGAGAGGGTGGTACTACCCCGGGTGAGCCGACCCATTCATGCTGAAACCAGTAATAGTTTCAGCGTGGCTTAACCACCTACACCTACAGTGGGGTACTTTAAACCTATTAAAACTTTAATTTAATGTATGACAAGCTGTGCCCGCGACTCCGTCCGTCCGCGTGGAACCTAATGTAAACAACAGTGACTTATAAAAGTTATCTGAATGTATTAAGTCCATTTACTTATTTACTTTTCTGTCCTACTTAAGTCGCATCGTCATTAAAATTACAATAACTTTTAATAGAGTGAACCGATTTTTATGAAACTAAGACTAAATGTCAGACAAAACATACAGACATTACTGAAAATGATTGAAATGTATTTTATTACTTATTTCAAGACACCTGCAATATTTTTTTGCACAAAAATCTAAAATGTACACGTTAGTTTTCCATTACTATATGTATAGACAAGCGATCTCAATTCATGGTAACTTTTTTAATTTTAACTAATATTATAAATGCGAAAGGAAGTTTATTTGTTTGTTACGCATTCACGCTTCAAAGGCTCCACCGATAATCATGAAATGTTATACACGTGCTCATGCATACTCGAAAGAACATAGGGTACCGTTGATATAGAAGAAAATGTAATGTTCTCAAAGGATATATCAAGTCCACATGAAGACGAGTCTTGTATAACGAGGAGTTGACTTGCCTGACCTATCGTTAATTTATTTTGTTGCTTCACCATTACAATAACATTTTTTTTTAATCAGAAATTATATTTCTACAGTTTTTGCAAACTACTGATATCTACAGTTCTTTTTCTTACAAAGTTCTCATGAAGATTAGAATCTGCAATATTCTTAAATAGTTATTTAAACTTCTTATAGGGAACTTCAAATTGTTACCTTAAACCGTTTATTGCAACTATTTGCACTATATTAATTTAGCTATGCTTCATAGTTTAGCGTTCCTTTTTTATTATTATATACTTAACTATTATTTATTTTTTTATGTCATAGGTGGCAAACGAACAGGTGGGTCACATGATGTTAAGTGATCACCACCGTCCATGGACACTAACAACACCAGAGGAGTCCGAAGTGCGTTGCCACCCTTTGGGGGGAAGGGTTAGGGGAGGAAGAGGAGAGAGGAGTGGGGAGGGGAGGTGGTCCTCCGGCGCTCTCACTGACCGAACGAAACACAACAATGCAAGCATTGTTACTTCACGTCGGTTTTCTGTGAGAGGGTGGTACTACCCCGGGCGAGCTGACCCATTCATGCTGAAACCAGTAATAGTTTCAGCGTGGCTCTACCACCATCAAAAACTAGCGGGCCCGGCAGACGTTATCACGCCCTGATTATGAAAAAATCCTTAACAAATTATATACTAGTGCTTAGTGCCTAGTGCCTTCACATGGCCTAAATTGAATAAAGTAATATTGATTTTAAAGAACTGCGAATGCGAATTGAGTTGATATTCATGAATAACCACACATTCTGTTGATCTTTAGTTTTAAATTATACTAACGCTAGCGGGCCCGGCGGACGTTATCTCGCCCTGATAATAAAAAGCTTGACAAACTATACACCTAAACTTTCACTGAATCACTATACCCACTGGTGAAAACCGCATGAAAATCCGTTGGGTAGTTTTTGAGTATATCGCGAGCAGACAGACAGACCGACGTGGCAGAGGAGTTTGTTTTATACTATGTAATGATACCAGAATTTGTTAATATATTACAACGTATAGTAGATATTATTTATATGGTAAATAAGCTATAGTATAATGTCAACGGTGTGTGCATCGCGGAAGATTTCATGAATACATTGTCCACAGAAAGTGAGATAGTAATTACCGCACTGCAGATCAACACTGCTGATTGTGTTAATGGAATAATGGAGATTAGTGTTCGTTCATGGTCGAAATTCAACAATAATTCGACAATGGCGATGTCTGGAATTGACTTATCTTTGTGTATTCACTAAAAAGATAAACCAGATCGAGTTTCTTACCGGTTCTTCTCAATGACTGTGTTGTTTTCTGAGTCGGTGGTAGTTTTAACATTCATAAATGCCTTCTTAGGGCCAAAATTGAATAATGTATTTTTTTAATTTGAATTCAGTATTTATTTAATTTCAACATAATTGTGGTTTTCGTCACTGAACGTCAAAAAAAGTCTCTATAATCATTGCACATAATTTTTTGAAGTTTGTTCTTTTACGTCAGCTGAGAACGTGTTTCAATAATACGAATACACTTATATAACTACTAAATAAAAAATACATAAAGAAAATCGATTATAAAATAGAGGTGAAAAAAGACTCATTTATTAAAACAAAACTAGTTAGGGCCCTTTCAGTCGACCATAACTAATTATTTTTAAAGTTTCAATAATATTGAGGTTCTTTTTAACAAAGAATGTACAAATATTGTAGATGAGAGAGTAGATAGATCCTCGTGAAGTGTAACAAATAGATACTTATAAATGAAGGCTTGAATCTGTTGATGCTATGAAAAGCTGTTTCCAATTTTGATTTTTGAAGTGAAAACTTCTTTAGGCGCTTTAAGCGGTATTTTTGGCAGTATAAATTTATAATACCGCGTCATGACATGCTACGTAAGCAAGTCCGGCCGTATTGTGCTTGCGTGGCTTGCGTCAGTCTAACGACGCGTAGTATAGGAGCCTGTGTACATGTAACATTGATATTTTGCAGCTCATCATACGTGATTGATTGTATAAATGAAAATATATGAAAATAAAATAAATATGAAAGCCACACTAATGTTAATAATTTCAATAAACAAGTTCTCTAATTTAAATATTGTCATTCACACTATATTTAATACTAGCTGACCCGTGCCCACTTTGTAAGGTGGTAATAGGCAATGTATTATACGAAGTCCCGTAGTATAAATACTTAACTATACATTTACTTATTTTGGTATACTACTAGACAGACACTTATACATACACATAAACACAAATACATACCTACCTTACGTATACCGCGTAACGAAATTTTTTACCTGCCGTATAAGTAGTTTAAAAAAAATCCATGATATTAAAAATATTGTAGCGACACTGATAAAAGCAAAAAAATATAGTTTTTTTTCTATGTCATAGGTGGCAAACGAACAGGTGGGTCACCTGATGTTAAGTGATCACCACCGTCCATGGACACTAACAACACCAGAGTGGCGCAAGTGTGTTGCCACCCTTTGGGGGGAAGGCTTAGGGGAGGGAGAGGGAGAGGAGAGGAGAGGGAAGGTGGGCCTCCGGCGCTCTCACTGACCGAACGAAACGCAACAATGCAAGCACTGTTACTTCACATTGGTTTTCTGTGAGAGTAGTTTTCTGGTACCTACTACCCAGGGCGAGCCGACCCATTCATACTAAAACCAGTAATAGTTTGAGCGTGGCTCTACCACCAAGTAGATCTTTATCTATGGATGTTAAAAACGGTAAATATATTATATATAATATATTGTCGGTTATGTCTGCCATTACGTAACTTTGACTTGAATGACCAGTCTGATATATTTAGAGTCGTTTGAGAAGAAAGTCGTAACGCTAGAATGGTTCGTCTCGCGGAATATCACGTCATAGTCTGAGTCACGCTTTTAAGGTTGAAGACTTTTTAATTTGCTAACTAAAAGTACATGGATATTTGTTCGGATATTTTTATCCAAACTTGACAAACTTCACTTGATGATTAGTAATTGGTAATAACAGTTCTTCTATTGTATTGTGATTTCCGTTTTGTCTGCAGTCTTTATTTATTTATTTATTTACACGTGGATATAACAACAGTCAACAACAATAATACAATAACAAATAGTAAACTAAACTGAAGACCCTAAAACGCTTTATCACATAGAAACTTAACTTAACTTACACTGTTAATAATAATAAAAAATAAATAAATTGTGATAATAAATAATAATAATAGTTAATACTGAAAAACATTAAGCTTAGAGCCAAAAAAATAGAATACGAATAAACAAAAAAGTGAAAATGAACTCATTTATAAGCTTAATGTTTTTCAGTATTAACTATTATTATTATTTATTATCACAATTTATTTATTTTTTATTATTATTAACAGTGTAAGTTAAGTTAAGTTTCTATGTGATAAAGCGTTTTAGGGTCTTCAGTTTAGTTTACTATTTGTTATTGTATTATTGTTGTTGACTGTTGTTATATCCACGTGTAAATAAATAAATAAATAAAGACTGCAGACAAAACGGAAATCACAATACAATAGAAGAACTGTTATTACCAATTATGGTCTGAGTTATTTATTGGACAAAAGCTAGTAATTTATATAAGTGTACTAAACAAAATTGTATTCTACCTTAAATTGGTGGTCTTTTGAATTCTTTAGGTACACATAGCATTATTTTTCCTCTCCATCTTCTTATGACGTAACCCTTTATGGTATTCTATATTCCAATATACACTTAATCGACCAGCTAAAGTATCGCCATTCACACATGTGCCGCATACCGGAAGTGTGTTTAAAGGCAATTTAGAATCCATTAATATTATTCAGCGACACGCGATCAACGAGCCAAGAGTTTGGCGTATAGCCTCTATATCGATCATATATTATGCCAAGCTTTCATGAAAAATGTCTTTTGAAGAATATTGAAATTTAAATAATAACATTTTCAACCGGCGTATCTGTAAAGTGGGTCTTAATACACCGCTTTTAAGTTCATAATGCAATATTTAGCACAGGCCTGCTTTTTACTTTACACTGTTTTTGTCTAAGAAATAGTACATCTTTTTGTAAAAAGGAGAAGAGAAGCTATATTAATTAAAGTATGACAATTTACAAACAGATTTGTATTATTTATTTATGTTAATTTACTTATAATATTAATAAAATATTCAATTTATTATATTATTTATATTAGGCTGTTTTTCCGATTTGTCTGTGCCTCTCTTTTAACCTGCGCGTAAATTTTAACACAAAAGCACAGCGGGAGTTTATGGCGGGATCTTTGAATGTCATGTAGTGGTTGGCTGAGTGCCTTAAGCGCTCGCCTTAGTAGTTCGGTGAAGCTGTTAAGACCTTGCCAGGTCAATAGCATAGACAGTTCGAGAAAAAAAAAAAAAAACATTCAAAAATCCCCCCATAAACTGTTATTTGGCTTTATATTTTGTAATGTTGGTAGTGCTTTACGTAATATAGTTTGGTTATTGTGCACACGTGAAGTGGAACGGAAAGAATACCATAGAGCATGGATTCTGACTTGCCACAAAAACTTTCTGGAGAGTTCTACGAAGACAGTCACCATCTTGTTAGTTCATTGAAATGATCGATAATGATATTCCATTACCTACTCGACAAAGGCAGTAATAATCTACAAGATTAGATATTAAAACAAAAAAATAATTTCGGATTCGAATTCGGATTTTTATTCGCATGCTATTCTCCACAATTCACTATTTTTTTAATAATAATATTGTATTAGGTCTTTACCTATGAAATTGGCGTTTTGTATGAAAAAATTTAAACGAATTTGTATTCATGTATTTTTTATATGTATTAATCGAAGTAATCACCCATGCAATCAATGCATCTTTGCCAACGCAGTGGCAGTTTATTGATGTCCTTCTTAAAGAAATCAGCTGGACGGGAGGCAACAAAATCTTCAAAGGCGTTTTGTACTGCCTCTCGGGTATTGAATTTTTTTCCCGCCAAGGAGTTATCCAAATTCTGAAAAAACTAGTAGTCTGTAGGCGCAAGGTCTGGTGAGTAGGGCG
>MU159198.1:63823-152594 GCA_015888305.1 Antheraea pernyi
CGGTAATAAAAAAAAAGTGCCCTGAAAATAATTTATTTCAAAATACTTTTCAACAAGCTTTTATTGAAATGCGCTATTTTTTTTTTTTTTCTCGAACTGACTACGCTTTTGACCTGGCAAGGGCTTTACAGCTTCACCGGACTACTAAGGCGAGCGCTATAAGGCACTCAGCCGCTTTTTGTTTTGGCAACCAGCTCAAGGGTGCACGGCACACCTCGGCTTGGCTGTTGCCTGTTCATGCAATTCGCGACCTATCAAAGCTAACCTAAGTTAAAGCTAAGCTATTCATACATATAAGAATTGTTGAAACATATATGTGTACCAAGCATACATATCTCAACAACTCCTATGTGTATTTTGTATCGGAAAAGATTCTAAACTATTACAGTTCGATACGGGAAAGAAAAGAAAAACCCATCCACTTTATGTGTAAAAGAATTGACTCGTAAAAAAAAGTTATCCGACCAATGTTTCATGAATTTACAGCCATTTTTATACCAGAAAATGTAAGAAGTTGATATAATTAAGAGCGTGAATTTCCCCACAAGTTCCATCAAACCGATTTGCAATATTGTAAAAGCCGGGTAAGCATTAGAAATTTGAAAAAAAATTTTTTTAGATGCATTTTTAATGCTAAAACTTTAAATTTAAACTGTAAGTACTTAAAATTAATATTAAGAGCTCAAACTTGGTGAGAATTTTTTCTTCTATATGTAAATTTATATTTGGCACGAGCAACGAAAAAAAAAAATCTGCGTAAATGAACCACCCTAATCTGTACGCGACTATAGAGTGGTAGGGACTACGCTAGACCACCAAACAGTGACCATCACTTTTCTAGGGGTAGGTTTTCGTTTAGGGCACTGTTTAGGTTCTGAACCAGGATCCAGCTAACTTGCTGAGCGCTTGCGGTTATCAAACAGACTCCACGCACGTAACAATGCGGTTAAAAATTCCTTCATTTGTGTGCCTGTTGAACAGTGCATGGCACGTCTCAACGCGTACTTCGCGCTGGCGATCATCGAGTTCGTGGAGCACCCATTGGTCAAGCTTTTTTACCTTGCCAATTTGACGCAAATGGACCAATATTGTTTTGACGCTAACGTCGAAAGCTGCTGCTAATTCAGCCGTAGATTGTGTATCATCAGCTTCCACAATCGCCTTTAATTCGTCATTGTCGACCAGTCTTCGGACGACCGCGAGGTTCATTTTTCAGGTCGAAATTCCCAGAACGGAAGCGAGCAAACCAATAACAGGTGGTGCGTTGGTTTGTAGTGTTAGCTCCGTAAACGTCGTTGATGTTGCGTGCCGCTTGTGCGGCGTTGCTGCCACGACGGTACTCATATTCCATAATTACTCGAATTTTTAACGTATCCCTGATGACAAAAAAGATTGAAATGCGATGAAAATGTAACACTAATCAATAAACAAATGACTACTTTTGGATAAAGAATTCCATGTTTTTAAAATAAATTTAATTTGAAATTAGAATTCTTAGCCAAACAAAAATTATTTTGATTTGAAATGGCCAGTACTCCAGAACGGCAATTTCATAGGTAAAGACCTATTATTTATTGTATCCTCACAGTTATCTTGAAGAACATATAAAACGAATGTGTATTAACTATTAAACTCTCGGTTCAGGTTGCAATTCAACCTCGGAATCAATGAACAACTTAATTCACTAATTTTAAAATGCACATATAATTACTACTACTAACGGAACAACTAACGACACGGTCAAGATGTTGGCCGGATATTTTGCTGAAAAAATATCATTGTATTAATACGTGAAGCCTAAACTTTGTATCCCTTTTTAACGGAATTGGGCGAACGGATGAACGTGAAATTTTGCATAGTTAAAGTTTATATGGAGGAGAAGCGCAGAAAGCTATTTATTTTATATAAAATGCATTAGAAGTACATCAAATTCATTAAAATATGCATTACTCACACTAATGCTTCAATTTTACACAACATATACACACATGTAAATAAAAAAGACATTTTGACATCTGTCAATAAAGGACTTAAAAAAGGTTATGAAAGAGGTTGCTATGCTCGACTGTATGTATTATTTTACTCTTACGTTTCAATTACCCTTTTTCATTCTACATTCAACAATGATATTAACCCTAATAAAATTCAAACTTAAAAAATCAATGAATTATGGTCTAATGTCGACCTCTGGGCGCCCACTAGTTAAATTAATTAAATGTATATTGTCAGACAACTTATATATGAAAATAATTACTTTGTACATAATACATTACACTCCGAAAAGAACAATAATGATGACAGTGGAATCAGGCTTCAATGACTATCATCGTTGCTATGCTGAACCGACGACCGAACAATTTGTA
This sequence comes from Antheraea pernyi, assembly GCA_015888305.1. NCBI lineage: Eukaryota > Metazoa > Arthropoda > Insecta > Lepidoptera > Saturniidae > Antheraea > Antheraea pernyi. The sequence continues at coordinate 66,187 of MU159198.1, forward strand.
GCAGATACAAGCAGCAATTTGTACAAGCAATAAACTATGGTGCATCAAACTACGTTTATAGGTTTTTCATAAAGTTTTATAGACATCATAATAACACAGTTGAATGCGAACATTCGATCGACGATAAATATAAAAATCCACGTGAACTATAAGCAAGTATATCAGTTGCAATAATCCCTAACTTTTCTTTGAAATAACTTCGATAAAATGGAAGAATATGGTTTTATTTTGCAGGTAGCAAAATCCTTGTAAGACTAAAAACACGAGACGCGCATGTAAATCGTAGAAATATCTCATACAAGTTCATGAAATTTCTGTAGCTATAAAATAATTAGATGAACTAGTAATGCTACTTACATATATATTGCTGGCGTCCTGCGTTTTTCGTTTAAAATTATAAAAATATTTCATAACAGTATCTGTGTAACAAATTAGAAATATATATTTTGGGTTTAAAGTATCCTCAGAGAAATTATTTCTTTAGTAATTTTAGTACTTTCTTTAGTAATTTACAAAATCGTGATGTAAATCTAAGAATGATAATTATTTATTTCTAATTAGTGGTACCGGCGGACGGTGTCGCTCCCTGATAATTAATAAAAAATCTTAGAATCAGACCGCAGCGCCGCCTACCGGGTCCAATTATATACTTAAACCTTCCTCATAGATCACTTTATCTACTGGTGAAAACCGCACGAAAATCCGTTCAGTAGTTTTTGAATTTATCGCGAACAGACAGACAGACGTGGCAAAGGACTTTGTTTTATAATATGTAGTGATGTTAACTTCTATCGATTTTGTTTTCTATTTAATTTGTTATAACTTTCACCAGAATACACTTTTTATCAGAATAAAAAGTGTATTCTGGTGAATATCCACAAGTACATTACAAATTACTATAATTATTTGAGGAATATTAAACTACTAGGATATGAAAAGATAATGAAAAGCCATGATAACCCATCTCCCCTTCTTCTCTTCCCTTCCCCACTCTCCCCTCCTCCAAACACAGTATGGAAACGCACTTGCGACTCTCCTGGTGTTGCAAGTGTCTATGGACGGTGGTGATCACTTAACATCAGGTGACCCTCCTGTTCGTTTGCTTCCTACGATATATTAATGAATTCATTTCGAAGGTTATTGACAATAAATTAAATTCGGATAAGTTTTTTTATATATATATTTTTTTTGCTTTATAAATACTACGAAGTGATCGATATTAAAATATCGGATACTTTGAAACATTCTTGTGGAATAAAGAAAACTAATAATTACCTAAACATTCTAGTGTTCTATTCCAGAAAGTTCCATGAGACGATACCGATAGTTTCGAACACACATTGTTTAGAACAAACTAGAAGCGCGCTCCCAACTACATACTAAACAAAGTCTATCTGCTTACCCGTGTACCTACTCTCTCTCGTCGTCTACATAATCTGCGTTTTTAATACCTAAATATACTGAACTTTTTAAATGTACTAGCTGACAATGCCAAGCGTTGCTGTGACTCGAATATTACATGGTGAGTTAAAATTCTGATAAAGTATTCGGTATTATGGGGTAATGACTTTGCCTAAAAACACAGATAAAGCAAGGTTACATAATGAATAGATTAACAGAACACGTGTACGTAAAAACGTAGCGCCATCTATGAGCTGTCTATAACAGTCGATCCTACAGTTTTCTCTCAACAAACTAATTTGATATATATAATTTGAATTAATGGAATATAAATATAAATTATTTTGAAAAAAAAAATCTTACATTATTTTTTGACATAGACATAGGTCTCATAGAGTATACCCATATTCTCAAACTACACCCACATTTTAATAAAATGAAACAGCAAGTCAAAAATATATAAAGAACCTTGTGGAGCCACAGTCAGTTGCTAGTATAATATAAGTTAAACAAATTCTTTCAAATTTGACCTTTTTAGAATTATCTTTATTCACACTTTAGATTCGCTATACTAATAATAAAATAATTTACAAAGCTGATACTCAAATTCTAAGTTTACGACTTTGCTTGCATATGAAAACAAGAACAAATTGCTATGAAGAAATAAACTACAAATTTTAATAGTATATTTATACGTAACCAATAAATCCTAGAATATATCTCAACAAAATAAATCCTATCTTCTCCAGGGTTTCTTGTATCTCTACTGTCTACCGGAGTTTATGCTAAGCACATAAACAGTTAGACCAACATTCAAAGTTCATTGTGCCTGGAACTCCTTTTTGTAGCTGAACATAAATGTATAAGTACATAATTTTTTTTTTATATTTAGACTTTTGATAACAAGATCACTACATGTTAAAGGACGATGTGATATAAAATAAACATACTTACCTAGACTAAGGACTGATTCTCAAATGCATCTGCCAATACAGACGGAATTAGAAAAATATATCAGTATGAAAACATTATTATCTAAAAAGATTTATAAAATCGCACCACAATGAAAAAAAAACCTGATAACGTTAATTAAGTATCCGAATAAAGCTTCGAATCCAATTAACTTAAATAACAAGTGACTTATTCCTCTATAGTTGTCCCTGAAAATTTCTGAATACGATACCGGTGCAACTGACTTCGTTCCAATTTCGCCCTCACACACTCGATTCCATGTTTCGAACAAACTAAAGGCGCGCTTCCAACTCGTGCCGCTGATAGCTGCGGTTGAGCCTGTCCTATTTCTCACTAAGATAACATGTGAGCAACGATACATGTTTATTTGAACAAAGTCTTTAAGTAAATGTTTGTATTTCACAGTTCAGAGAACATATATAATATTTGTTTATATCACGTTTTATAAATACATTCATGAAAAGCAGAAAACGTATTTGTAACTAATACTATTCATAAAAAGTTCTAAAGAGAGCTTTGTTAGCTTTACTTATCTTTCCGAAACTAACAGATTATTTTGTTGTAAACTAGCTGTGCTCGCGGATTCGCTCGCGTCAATGTAGATTTAACCAATACTTCGGGCATAACAGTATTTTATTTCTGAATGGAAGAAAGAAAGAAAATATGTGTATTGCAGCAAACACATAGATAACCCAATAGTAGAAAAATAGAGTTATAAAGATGTATATAATATAGAATAGGAATAAAGAATGTACGTTAAAATATATTAAAATTATACCACGGTTTAACTGCAAAGGAAGGTGCTTTCTGTTCTCTTCTGTATCCCTTACAACGCCTATGCAAAATTTCATCACATTCGGCTGAGTAGCTAAAGCGTGGAAGCGTAACAAACAAATAGACGGACACATTTACATGGGTAATATTAGTAAGGAAGTTAACAGCTAGCTGTAGCCCCGTTTTTAACCTCGTAAAATTTTTTTTTTAAACAATCAGTGCTACGGTTTTTATCAGAATTTTTTTAGTCTCTTTTTTAATCTCTATTTTCTTATGAGCTAAAGGGTTTGTTTGTTTGGTTGAACGCCCTAATCTCAGGAACTACTGGTCCCATTTGAAAAAATCTCTTAGTGTTATATAGCTCCAGCTTACCGTGCAAGGCCAATAATATCATCACGCTAAGATCAATAGGAACGGAGCACCAATGAAGAATGTCTCAAAATCGCTTTTTTTTCCTTTTGAGAGCTTCCACTGCGTTTTTGAGTTGGCCTAAAGTAACTATTCTACGCAGACGAAGTCGCGGGCAGAAGCTAGTGTATGATATTTGTCCTAAAATTAACTCCAAAGTAAAAGTTACAACCTACTTCAGCCGTTTCATAAATTAGTCAACGATGTTTCACTGATCCATGGCAATTTAATGATCCAATGGCATCTAAGGTGATCAAGAAAAACAAGTCTCATATCTTTCCAACACAAGCTTGTAATAATATGTCTCAATTACACGTTAGTCCTTAGTGGGAAATCGTGAATTAATTATTTAGCAATACGGTATTGTTTCAAGGAAATACAATTCCACATAAATTCGTTTATTGACGCCGAATGACCGATATAGGCGTTCGAGCGTCCCCGAATTACAATCTATATTATCTCTTATATAAAGGAAATATTATCACCACAATTACAATTTTTTTGGCGGAATTAAGTTTTCATGTCAAAATTATTGGTAAATCTCATAAAAGACAATCCTAACCAATTTGCACGTGAAGTTCTCGTTGTTTCAGTCAGTAAATTTCTACACCTTTTTGTATATATCATAGTACTGGAAATGTTAAACAGGGTTTCCTGTTAAAATGCAAATCAATTATTACCAGTTCGTGGTTTATTTTAGCTAAGAACTGAAGGTGGTAGCTTTGACGTTTATAAGCACCTTCACATGGCCTAAATTGAATAAAGTAATATTCATTTTAAAGAACTGCGAATGCGAATTGAGTTGAAATTGGCGACTAACCACACATTCTGCTGATTTTTAGTTTTAAACTAAGTTTTAAAGTAAGTAACTAAAAGTTTTAAAGCTAGCGGACTCGGCGGACGTTATCCCGCCTTGATAATAAAAAAAAAAAACTTGACAAATTATACACCTAAAGCTTCCTCATGAATCACTTTATCTACTGATGAAAATCACATGAAAATCTGTTCAATAGTTTTTAAATTTATCGCGTCAGACAGACAGACAGACAGACAGACAGACAGACAGACAGACATAGCAGAGGACTGTGTTTTATAATATGTAGCGATAAGTTAATTTATTGATCGGAGAAGATTATAAGTCGCGGTTAAATCAGAAATGTTAGCTTTACATCGTTTTATTATATAAAACTGTGTAATGCAACTAAACTGTTCTGAGCATAAACTTCAAAACTCCTTAGTTATTAAGCAAGTTAAGTTACTCTTCAAGTTTGTAAAAGGCTGTACTACCGCGTCCGTTACCTGCCAATTACTCGTTCTATGACGAGCACTACTACCTCGCTTTAACATCGTGTAGTGTCAAACTATAAGCATAAAATGTTATACCTTCCAACACTATTAAATAATGTGTTCTAGAAATATATTCTCACATTATAAGAATATAGTCCATCGTAGGTTCGTATTTCAATATATTTAGACTTATACATCTAAAATAGTTCTTTATTCTAGATACCCTAACCACAATCACATACAAAATAAGGAGGTACAGTGGTAGAGTTATGGTGGTAGAGTCATGCTGAAACTATAGCTGGTTTCAGCATGAATGGGTCGGCTCGCACGGGGTAGTACTACCCTCTCACAGAAAACAGACGTGAAGTAACAGTGCTTGCATTGTTGCGTTTCGTTCGGTCAGTGAGAGAGCCGGAGGCCCACCTCCCGTCCCCTCTCCACTCTCCTCTCCCTCTCCCTCCCCTAACCCTTCCTCCCAAGGGTGGCAACGCACTTGCGACTCCTCTAGTGTTGTTAGTGTCCATGGACGGTGGTGATCACTTAACATCAGGCGACCCACATGTTCGTTTGCCACCTATGACATAAAAAAAAGGAATCTAAATTACATATATTGCCCTGTTAACTTCAAATTCAGAAGTGGCGATTTAATTGTGTTACCGGTACATCATTTCGATGTCCGCAGGTTCGAACCCCGGCATGTACTTACGAATTTTTCGAAATTCGCGTTCATTTACTAATTTAAATTAGCAACACTATCGGCTGATGGTGAAGGGAAACATCGTGAGGAAACTTGAGTCTGAGAAATGTTCTTGTAGTACTACTATATGAGGGAAAACATACTCGTATAACTGTGGATTTTTCAGAGTTTAAAATCGCCAATACGTTGTGGACTGGCGTGGTATAAGCCCATACCTTCTTTCGGGTAAAGGCCTATGGCCCTGCAATAGATCTCTTACGGACTGATGATGGTGATTAAATTCATTTAAAAATCCATAAGGCTAAATACTTATGTTTGTTTTAAAAAAATATATCATCATTATTACATAGTATAAAATAAAGTCCCCCACCGCGTCTGTCTGTCTGTCTGTCTGCTTCCGATCAAAAACTACTGAACGGTTTTTCATGCCGTTTTCACCAGTGGATTAAATAATTCATGAGGAACGTCTTGGTATACAATTTGTCAAGGATTTATTTTTAATCAGGGCGAGACCTCTACCGGGCCCACTAGTAACATATATATAACTCTCACAATTGACTACCAAGAATAATATTTAATAAAGTCTGTATCAATTTAAATTGTTGTTTAATATTTTACTCGTCAAATACAGAATACCGTTTCGCAGAACAATAATAAAAAGACAAACAACAAATCTGAAGAGCCTTTGAAGCACCCTCAATATGAAATAAACCGAAACACGAATGGAACATAATTATCTTAAACATTGTGCTGCTCTACAGCGTACAAACAAAGTTAATTACTATAAAATTGGTGTTTTCAGCGACTCGACCGAAATGATCTCAAACAACGCTGTATAATCAGGAATATTCAACAATACAGAGACATTAGTAGGTACAATTCTCGAATCTAATAGGAGACACACAATTTAAAGTTTAACTATTTATTGCAGATGGTAACTAACAGTAGTAACTTTCTGTTTAACATTTCAAGTTTGAATCATATAGATTATTAGCGGTCCCGGCAGACGTTGTCCCGCCCTGATTATAAAAAAATCCTGACAAATTATCACTTTATCCACTGGTGAAAACCGTATGAAAATCCGTTCACTAGTTTTTGAGTTTATCGCGAACAGACAGACAGACAGACGCGGTAGGGGACTTTGTTTTATACTATGTATTGATTTCTAAGCCTAACTAATATTATAAATGTGAATGCCAGTCTGTTTGTATTCTGTCTCTTTGTGTGTTACGCTTTCACGCCTTAAGTATTAAATTGATCCTCGTTAAATTTTGCATACGCGTTGTTAGGGATACAGGAAAAGTCATACAAGGTGCTATACTTCCAGAAGCATTTGTACATAATTTTTTTTATCGTAGCTCGGCAGTTATTACTGCACTGAGCCTGATGGTAAGCACAGTACAATCCAAAAACAATGGCGACCACCGAGTGACACACTATCCATCGCCGGTCGCCGCTGTCATGCCGGCCAGCGAAGAGCTGGATATGTACAGGCTGATCCCGAAACGCCACACGCAGAAGCGTATCACTATGTCGGGCTGTAAAACCCTACCACCCCGCTTTCGCCATTGCCTCGTTCGTTATTCAGCAGGGTACACCACGTGCAGGTGAGGTCGGCTTGGATGTCTCAAGTCATAGATGTTATTCGACAGCCCTTACACCCCCAATGATACATACATATCATATAAATGATACACAATACAATATACTGAGTTTTACCCCCTTTTCCAAAGCCTCATAATACGCAGGCATACACACACACGCGCGCGTACAATGTGTATTATTAGTATTGCGTATTATGAAGCTTTGGAAAAAGGGGTAAAAGCTTTCCCGACAGATAGATCAATTTAAAAATTAGGCGAGCGAAGCCGCTAGCGGAAGCTAGTTTCAATATAATCTTATTTTTATTGCACAGTATTTTCTTTTAAGTATAACAACATAAGTAAGAACAACAATATTAATACAAAAAAACATATATATAAATTATTCGGAAATATAAAAGATGTTCCTGGAATAACAGGAATAAATGTTGCTTTTATTTCCTCCTCGATTGTAACGGAAACATTATTTAAATATTTATATAAGGAGTACTGCCACAGTGAACAAGTATCGGAATATAAATCAACCAGAGAATGAAAGCCAGTAAAAATATATAACAAACGAAGTATGTTTTTTTTTATTTGCAAAAAAAAACAAGTAATTTCACTTCACTTAATGCTATATTTCAACAGTGTTGCTAGATAACCTTTTATTGTCAAATAAAAGCACAGTTATAAGTAATATAGCCAGTAATAAAGATAAAACCTTCAAGAAAAGAGCGTACACTTCTTTAAAGGGCCGGCAACGCACTTGCGACTCCCCTGGTGTAGCAACACTAGCAAGTGTCTATGAACGGCAGTGCTCACTTACAATCAGGTGACCCACCTGTTCGGTTGCCTCCTATGATATGAAAAAAAGTTATTCCTTTCAGGTTGTTCACAATTGAGAAATAGTGATGCCTCTATAAAAGCTTCATGAATCCCCTTGCTTAAATTCTTTTCGTCGCTCAATTTAGGAGAAAACCTCTAAATTAGAATAGCAAAGGACTGTTGTACAAAAAAAAACTGAAGAAATTTGGATGAGCGTATTGTTATATTATTCGGTTACGACATGTATAGAAAATACAGGTCACCCGAACGCTGACGATATATTTGGAACATTCTACGGTTCTCTTTAAACATCCTGGCAAACTTTTTGTTACAGATAAAAAAATAGATGAGTCATTGAACCGTGGGAAAAAATTCACACATTGAATCATATCACTTCAGCAAGTTGTAAGCAAACAATAGAATGGACTACAACCACGGAGTATTATACAGTGCTCTTTCAAAGAAGGAATTAATTGCTTATTCGTATTAAATTTAGTTATTTATCGAAGTTAGCTAATTGAAACAATTATTATGAAAGCCATAATAGCTTAATAGTGTCGAACACAACGTTGCTCTAGTTCTATGGTATTTGTTTAAAATTACTTTTCTAATTTCATCTGATAGTGATTGGCAGTATTTTAGTTTAACTATTAATTAATATAATTAAATTTGTTTTTGATAATTTAATGTATGGTTCCCTAACATTAAAGATATTTTTTAAGTGTTCCGTATATCTAAAAGTTTAGGAAGTACAGTTCTAGTCAGTTATCCGTTATTCCAAAATTCGCACTTGGGAACATTTAGCTTATTCATTACCAGAATATAGTTTCTTTGTTTTGTAGGAGCTTCGGCTCACTACTAGAATATTCGAGACTGACACGGACAGCGTAATGATTAAACTCGGAGTGCGTAAAATAGACTGTTTATTAAAATGATTATAATAGGTATATATAGAGACACGCGACATTACATTTATTTGTTCAATTGTTTGAACGACATTCTATTTATAATATTTACAAAAGTTTCAGCCAGCCTGCCAAAGAGGATGACATTCTCGGTAGCTACAGTTTTAATGATTTCATAAATACTAAACCAAAGAAAAACTATTTGAAACATTAATGGAAATATGGAGTAATATGGAGTGTGTTGGTTACGTCGTCCTAAATTACATATGGGAGATTTTATATATAGTTAGCAATTAAATTTTTATTAGCAATAAATTATTACACGAAGTAGTACAATAGAATTACTAATATACACAACGCTTTGTATTCAAGCAGAACACGGTTATGGTCCAGGGCGCATTTCTACTCACATTGTCGAGACGTCTCCCTTGATTTGTGATAAAAGTGTGCCGTCGCAACCACTTACGCTGAACGAGCACTGCACATGTAGGCTACAGTTTTATAACATTCTTCACAAACGGAACGTTTATTGACATTTATATTATCGTATTTGTAATATAAGAAAATAATAGAAATAGCAATTTTACCATTTCATTTTGTAATTTCTTATTTGTACTTATTTGTAATTTCATTTTGCCTCTGTCCGTTGATATTTGCCATGTGTCAATATTTCAACATTCTATTCAATCCCCCTAAAGTGTACATTTGAGACGGATATAGTAAATTCACTATCATATTGGTGTTTCTAACTGCCTTTCCGCGCTACAAGACTCAATATAGTAAAAAAACGGGAAGACACTGGTCAGAGGACGGTCCCAATTATTCAAAATACTTTAAGGGTGGGGTGAACTTGCTAACAATTTGGACTGTAAAATTAAGGGCATGTAGTCTGAGAGATTATTTTATACAAGAAAGTGGGTGGGTAAAAGTGGGTTAGATCGAAGAACTCTTCGTCATAATAAAGAATGTCGAATAAGCTCGACAGTATAATGTTTTGAATTTATGGAAGCGGTTCAAGGTTCTTCGCATCATTCGCAATACAGATAATCCGTCGGTTCAGCTGATGCGGATCATCGACGAAGTATTTTGTGAAACCGTTCTTAAGATGTGTATAATCTACTGCTCATGCGCCTTTGTGTTATTAACTTACCTATTGTAGAGTTAATTACCTGTTATTCTTATTAGCTCAGTTTATTTTCAGTATTCATTTCAGATGTGTTATTAATTTACTATAAGATAAGAGTGTAATTGGTTTACGGTTGTGTGGCATGTATATCATATTAGTTATTTATTTACATCATGTTTTGCTAGTCTTACCCTATTTTTCAATATTTATTTATCCAATGTTGTTAGTGATATTAAATTTACTTATTATATCAGTCACGTCTAATATTTGCAACAACTATAATGCTGAAGTCAAACACAGTTATAGCGTACGATGTGTCAGTGACTTCATATACCTGAAAGTTTATAGTTCTATATTATCCCTACTAATTTTTAATTCTATAGGATCGAGGGCGTTTAGGCATTCGACCGACGTTTTATTTTACTATCAGTTGATGGTGTTATTTACCATTCTCTTGCAGTACCCTTAACATTTTATTATCAAAATGTAAGGGGACTATAGACAAAGGCAAGTAAGTACTTTCTTCAGAAATGTATGTCGAAATTCATATGAAGTGATTTGTTTAACAGAAACATGGCTAGTTGATAGTATTCGTGACCAAGAACTGTTACCTATTTACCTACTAAGATCGTTACCTAGTAGGGACTATAGTAGAACGAATCAGAAGATGGCAGGAGGAGTTCTTATAACTCTTCGACGTGAACTAACCGGAAATTTTCGTGATAATTGGTGTTCGACTATCGAGGATGTGTGGGTAACTTTAAAACTTCACCACAAAATCCCAAGGTTATGTACAAAATACATGTTTGTGTAATATACATGTCCTCTGAGAATGAAGGTAGCTCAGTAAATGCACACCTTCATAGTCACAAAAAATATGTCTGACATTTTATTGGCTTGTCCTGAGAACAAAGTAATCCTAGGCGACTTTAATTTACATAACGTACTTTAGCCGAAGATGGTTATGCTTATTCACCTTTGAATATTAAAGGAATCACGCAGGGTGATGAATGATTTAAGCACTTGTAACCTATCTCAATATAATCACTGCTCAAACGTTTACAATATAATATTGGATTTGGTATTTTCAAATAGCCAGATATCAGTCTCTTCTTATACAAAATGGGTGACATTGATTCTATAAGAGAAAAATTAAATAAAATAGACTGGCATCACCACCTCTTATCTGGATTGGAAGACGCCATTTCTTATTTCTAAGAAAACCTTACAAGATACGTACCACATATATACCATCTAATCCATCCATCTCCTCAAATTTAAAGTATCCTCCTTGGTATAAAACTCCACTAATAAAAATGATAAACAAAAGATATAAATATCATAGTAAATTTAAAAAATACGGTAATATTGCCGACTACAACTCATATATTCTCTGAAGAGAGAGAGTTAATTTAGTTGAAGCTGATATGTTTAATAGTTACATCGCTCAGATAGAGTCAATATCTCAATATTTTCTAAAACTTTTTGGAGTTAAATAAAGAGTAAGAATCTGTCCTTTTCTTACCCTTCAGTAATTAAATCTGGCCTGCTATCATCGATTCAAACAGAAGAGATCTCTAACATGTTTAGTAGATACTTCAAATCTAATTTTCTTAAGCAAGGTAGTGACGACTTAAATATTGTTAACTGTAAGCCACTAAATGTAACTCCAAGTGACATAGAATACGTTGAGATAAATGAAAAAGAAGTCTATAGATTATTATTGTCACTAGATTTGAGTAAATCTCCAGATCCAGATGACATTCCACCTTATTTTATTGTAAATTTCGAGTATGCTAAAGTTCCAATATAACTTTTATTTAAGCGCTCAAGTATTTAAGCAATAGTGCCTATAATCTGAAAATCTGCTTTTATTAGCCCCGTTCATAAAAAGAGACCTACAGATATTGTAAAAAACTATAGACCGATTAGTAAATTATGCTTATTTGCCAAAATTCTCGAAAAAATAATCTATAAACAGCTATACTTTTCGATTAAACATGCTCAATAATGATCAACATGGTTTCCTGATAGGCAGATCAACAACGTCAAAGTTAACACTATGCAGGTTTATTGTTTAAACCTGCTCAGATTGATGTTTTCTACACTGATTATACTAAAGCGTTTGACAGAATTGATCATGCAATTTTACTACGCAAACTATTGGTCTCTAGGAATTCGTGGTGACTTATTCAGGTGGTTTTCGTCGTATGTGCAGAATAGAATTCAAACTGTATTTCTAGGTGGTTATGCTTCTGATCCTGTCGAAATATCTTCAGAAGTTCCCCAAGGAATTGTATGTCCAAGCACAAGTCCTGGTGACACAATTGGTTTTCAACGCGATTTAGATAGTATCCAAAGCTATTGCAATAAGAATAAACTTGATCTTAATGTGTTAAAATGCTGCGTTTGTTCTTTTACTCGCAAACCTGATCCAATTAAACAAAATTACATACTTAAGAATACTGTACTATCACGTGTTAATACAGTAAGAGATTTAGGAGTAATTTTAGATTCAAAGCTCATATTTGACTCACACATTGATAATATAGTAGATAGAGCTTCCGAAGCCCTCGGTTCCGTCTTAAGATTATCGTCGGAATTTAAATGCATTAAGACTCTGAAGATATTGTATTGCGCCTTTGTTCGTAGTCACTTAGAATATGCTTCTCAAGTTTGGAACCCTAACTGTAATATATTCATCTCACATATTGAACGGATTCAAAAATGCTTACTTCGATATTTGCAATTTACATTATTTGATTTGATTATATAGAACGATGTATACATTTCCACTTTTTGCCACTCTACGAGCGACGTAGAATAGCCGATTTAATTTATTTAAGTAGAGGGAAAGGGAGAGGAGAGAGGAGAGGGGAGGGGAGGTGGGTCTCCGGCGCTCTCACTGATCGAACGAAACGCAACAATGCAAGCACTGTTACTTCACGTCGGTATTCTATGAGAGGGTGGTACTACCCCGGACGAGCCGACCCATTCATACTGAAACCAATAATAGTTTCAGCGTGGCTCTACCACCATTAAAACAAGTACATTAAGAGAACCGAAGCTATTACATGTACCATTTGTCAGGACGACATATCGCCAATATGCCTTTCTGATCCGAGCATGTAAATATTTTAATTCTTTAGACAATAATCTAGATTTATTCTCAGATAGTATATCATGCTTTAGACGATGTTTATCTAGAGATTTTTCCATAATATTAACTTTGTGTATGTAATCATGTTTTTATTTGTACATCTATATTGATAGCTAAAGAAAATTTGTAATTAGGATTTGTATATTATTTATTTGTTATTTCATTAGTGTTAGCTGTAAGTTTTCTTAAATAAATAAAATAAAAATAATAATATGGCGCTATTTGAAGCTTATAAAAGGATGACCAAGTTAGATCCGTTGACAACGGTCGTGCACTACGATGATTTGATTACTTTCTTTTTATAGATGCACTAGCAACATCTCTAGCGAAAACATAAAATAACTAGGACTTTATTCAAATAGAGCGAAGTATTGAATTGTAAACAAGGAACCTTTTTAGACCTCCAGAATTCAGAGTCTTCAAATTGTGACGAAAATTTCCTATATATTCCTGAGGCTTGAGGTCCGCTTAATAATAAGTAAATAATAGATAAGTTTAATGCTATCTACTTACTGAAATTTAAGATATAAAAGATAAATAATTACTTCAGTGTATTTTATGGGTACTTTAAACGAATTAATTATATTCTCCTACATTATTATTTATGCGAAACTAAAATTCTCTACAAAATGTAGACACGTTAAAAATCCAATCTCGGGGAACTTTCATTAACTTAACAGTATTTTAATTAAAGAGAAATCTTTAAAAATATCCCTTTTCTGTTGGAAAAAATCTCCTGGGGTATAACATGGAATCTATGGAATTTCATTAAAGGGAATTCGATCGTATTGAGCGTTATCAAAGAAGAAATATACACTTTTGCCTGGGTTTGAGTTGAAAGACCTCTTTTTAAACGTAAGAGCATCAGTTACTCATCACGATTAATTGACATTAGCTAAATGAAAACATACATAAAGTTGTAAATAGTAAGATAAAAAATGGAATACTTGTAATAGATTATATTAAGAATCGTCAAATTATTTTGTTAATATTTTCCTATTCAACGTCTGTATAAAAATGCGATTGAGTGTTTCTATATTTGTTTGTCACGCCGTACCTGCTTAACTGATCATCATGAATTTTGAAAACACATTGTCTGAGATAGAGCTAAGAAAATACGATACAATTTATTCAGAGAAAAAGTACGGTTCCAGAAGGACAGAAAAATATATTTTACTACATAAACGCGTTCAAAGTCCCGGACGAAATCTAGTATTTAAATATTTACCTTGTCTAATTGACATAATTTGTATAGAAACTCTATTGGTTTATGATTTCGGTTGTTTCGTCTTAATTGTAATTTGAATAATCGGTACGTTTCCTCAAATGAATTAATTAATTACAGCGATTTGGATCAGTAGAAGTGGACGATTGTCGATAATAGACAAAGAACTCAACGGTGAAAGCCTAATAGATTAACTTGCAAAGGCTATTAATGCTTTATAAGTCAATTAGCCTTTTCACCATCGCTTCGATATAACCTTACGAGAAATAAGACAGATTGATAACAAAAGAAGAACAACAAAAGGTTATATGATCTGTTTCCACTATTTTTATCAAATGCCGCTATTCAGTGAAACAAATACTATGTCACAGCCTACCATACTATTTTTACATGCTAGCGACTTCGCAGATCGATCTACCCTTATTCTGACTAATTAACGACGTAAAGCTGACCTAGTTTACATAAATATTCCACCTGAATGTTTCGATAATTGAGTCCAACGTAACATAAATATGACATTGTTTATTGAATGGAGATATTGGAAGCAACAGAGCTTCCAACACTTGTTTATTACAATGTCTATTCTTTTTAATGATTATTAGCTTGTTGGTTTTACCACATTAAAAAACGGCACAAATCTTAAATAATATAACGTTAACTATATATGGGCTGGGTGGTAGGGTTTAGAAGCCCGACTGGGTCGCGACCACCATGCATATGGCGAAAAAGCCCATCATAGTGATTCGCTTCTGCGGGTCGCGTTTCGGGATCAGCCTGTGCATATCCAGCTTTTTCCAGGCTGGCATGACAGCGGAGACTGGCGATGGATAATGTGTCACTCGGTGGTCGCCATTGTTTTTGGATTGTACTGTGCTTACCATCAGGCACAGTGCAGTCATTTTGCCGTGCTACAATAAAAAAAAATGTTCATAATTATTGTATAGTATTGTATTCCCGCTTGTTTTGTGGGGCATTAAAGAAATGGTAAATGGCAACTATCGAATCCCAATAATAAGTAAACTAAAACCTTATATTTTCTATTATTGTACATCATTCATATTATACACTATCTGTACCCGCGACTCTATCTGCGTGGAATTGTAATGTAAAAAAAAAACAGCGACTTATAAAATCACCTGAATATATTAAGTCAAGTCACTTATCTACTCTTCTCGCGTACTTAATTTGAGCCGTCATTCAGATTACAATAACTTTTGATATAGTGGACCGATTTTAATGAAACAAAGACTAAATGTTATTCGAGGATATACTCTATGATTGTTATTAATAAGGTTTTATCGTGTACGCAGTACTTTAGCACTGATACGTGTTCATACAAACAGACAGACAGATATTTGTAAAAAATATTGATACGTATTTTATTACTTATTTAAAGACACCTGTAACATTTTTTTTCACAAAATTCTTATTACTAATGGGCGCCCAGTGGTCGACATTCGATCATAGTTCATTGATTTTTAGGGGATAAATATTAATAAAGGGATAAATATTTGTTAATAGTTACATGTTATAATATCATTGTTGAATGTAGAATGAAAAAGGGTAATTGGAACATAAGAAGTAAAATAATACATAGCAACCTCCTTCACAACCTTTTTTGAAGTCCTTTATTGACAGATGCCAAAATGTCTTTTTTATTTAGATTTGTGTATATGTTGTGTAAAATTGATTCTATTAAGCTTTGTAATTTTTTTTTAAGATTCACAGTATATGACGTACTTTAGTCTGTAGTTTCGATTATGGCATCAACCAATCCTTACATTTGTTAAATTATATTCTTGGTTCGAGGTATAGACAATATTTAGTCTGCATAAAACAATTACATTTCATACATAATAAGAAAATAATATAAAGGTTTAATTATAATTTATAAAAAGTAAGTAATATTTCTATTAAGCTTCGTATTTTTTTTAAAGATACACAGTCTATGATTTACGTTAGTTTGTAGTTTCGATACCGGCATCAACTAATCCCTTCGTTTCTTAAATTATATCCTTGGTTCAAGGTTTAGATAATATTTAGTCTGCACAAAACAATTACATTTCACACATAACTAGAAAATGATATAAAGGTTTAATTATAATTTATAAAAAGTAAGTCAGAACATCATTTAATATTCTTAAAATATTTTAAATACATTTAACACTTCTATCCAGTGATTCAGGTCACCACTAGCCATGCGTGTATTATTATTGTGTTGATTTTTTGACATTTTTAACTTAAAAGTACACTTCGTTTGCCGTGGCACGTACTTTAACTACCTTATATTGTATCTTGTATTCCAATGGAGTGTAGATATTACATATATTTGAAAAAGGATGCCAGTAAGACGAGTAAGACAACCCATATATGGAGTTATATTAGAATACTATGTTCTGAGTTTTAAAAGTGATGAAAATTATTGTACCGAAAGAAAATTATTACTTATATCTCGTTTAAATATATACGTCGTTAATTTCAAATCCTGGAAAGTATGAACGGCAAAGGAACTAGAAAAATTGAGCTAAGGAGACTGACATCAACAAATCGAACAGAATATCTATTGACGACACAGAAAGTAAAAAGTTCACAGATATGCGAAGGTTTTAATAAATCTAATGGAAGGAAAAAAACAAAACAACGGCAAGGGGTGTTGTTCTATTTCACCATATTCACATGATCTGGTGTAGCCTGCAAATAGACCACAATGAAAGTATGTGGCTACATTCTCTTGTACGTTGTTTTAGTACACAAATCTCATTTATATTAGAGTACTATTTGATTCTAACCCCCTTCGTTAGGCATAAAAAAATTGCAAAGAGTCAATACAATCCAAAAAGTAACGTAGAACTAGCTACGAGAAATTTCGTGTTGCATAGTCAAAGTCCTATCAGTACATTGAACAGCTTTGATGATATTAAGCCTCAAAACAACTTTATTTTCATAAACTATCACTATATATTATAAAACAAAGTCCTCCACCACGTCCGTCTGTCTGTCTGTCTATTCGCGATGAGCTCAAAAACTACTGAACGGGTATTCTGAATGGGTACTGAACCGCATGGGACGGTTTTCACCAGTAAATAAAGTGATTCATTAGGAAGGTTTAGCTATATAATTTGTCAAGGTTTTTTTTATTATGTGGGATACCATCCGCCGTATCCGCTAGTATATTATAAAACTGAGGAATAATAAAAATCTTCAAAGTTACTATTAGTTATATAAGTACATACGTGAGTTGTGAATAAATATTCACATATAATTACTGGCATGCTAGTTTTGATTGTTCTTCATATGAATTTACCGAGAAGTAGGTTGAGCTGATTATGTCCGAATTAATCGCTATCAACATATACTCAGTGTACTGTCATAGTAGTTCTCAGGGGTGTCACTTTCCGGGATCATCCCATATATATCCAGTTAGTTAATTTAATTGCAAATATCTATATAGCGATAAACTTATCGCAATAATTCTCTTCAACATTATTGTAATATTAAAAAAATGAAAACAACACAGTTCAGAATAAAAAAATAATATTATATAAAAAAAATGTAAATAGAAAAGTCATTACTTACCTCCCCTTTATGACGAAGCATTAAAGTGGGTTACCGTATTCACAATTCAGTCACTGCCTTCTCTAACGTCACTCAATATTTTTTAAATAATAATATAATAAATACTATACACTTAATGAAGTAAAATATCGTCCGACAAAAGTTGCGACTACGAGACAGTATATTGTAGCGCCTTGTAGCCGAATCGTAGCAGACCGCGCGCTCGTAGCTCTCGCGCTAAACTGAATGAGTTTCCACAGTTATTCCTTTTGGTATGCTCGAGTGCTTATTTTTCTTTTGAGTCGTGACCGAAGGCTGTATTAACGATGAGTTTTTGAATAATTGAACCCTTGTATTGATATAGCAAAGGGTTGTAACATTTTTTAGGTCATATAAAATAGTTGTTGTATGTTAAACATTCTTTTAATACTTTATAACTAAGTTTAATTCGATTTTATGTTAAACATACACAGTTATATTATTACTATAATGGAGATTTCAATGAAAGAAGTATTTCAATAATAGTGGTATAAATGTTTAATTAATTTTATTTTTTCTTTATTTTAATGCTATAAAACACTTTCTCTTATTTTGTACATGTTTGTTGTATTCACATTTACCAAGATTCAAAACAATTAAAAAAATAATACAGTGAGTTGGTTATATTTTGATTAAAGAATTAAAATTTTAATAATTTATCGTGGATTATATTAATACTATTGGGGTGGAATACCCCAAATCGGACGGTTTGAAAAATATTTTTTCTTGATATCCAAATGTTGTTATATGTTAGTGTCCCTTAAAATAACCCTCATGGTAAATGTTACGAATTTGTTTGTTACTCGTTCAAAAGATGTCTAATTAAGTTCTTAATTAACGCGGACGAAGTCGCGAGCAACAGCTAGAGTGCTTACATAAATATATGTATGAAATTAGTACATTCGAACTTCGTTCGACCCGTCACCGTGAAATTAACACGCCTAAGTTATTTTAATGGCATAGTTTTTTGTGTTATCCATTTTATTATATCATGCCAATAAATCCCAACGAGTTATTATTGTTATTAGGTTCTATATTGCAGTTTCACATATGCAAAACTACGAGCGATTGCTAGATTATATACATATTTCTGATTATTTTACAGTGACAATGCAAGCGCTTTTAGACTCGTTACCCGTAGATTCGTAAATTGTACTCGTCGTACATTGTTGTAAATTAATTGTAGAATTGTCTGGTATCTTCTTTTCCGAATTATCTTTCTCGAACTCTGTTGTCTAACTGTCTCTATACGAATTCGTCCGCGCTCCTTATCATCCCGGCTCATAACTGCGATCCGTTAATGAGCGCACTCCGCGTGTGTATCACGCGTTCCATATTTGATCTGCATAGACTGGACCGAGAACCTCGAGCCAGCGATATGGAATGTGGACATGACCGATCACTCCGGAATAATTTTTTTCCAGGCTGAAGGTATTCTTTGTTATTCTCTGTATTCTTGCAAATGTTATGCTGGTCAGTTTTGTAATTAAGGCGTGAAAGCGTAACAAACGAACTCATTTTCGCTTTTATAACATTAGTTAGTAAATTAGAATAATGAGTGCTTTAAATAATTATAATATATAACAAGATTACATAGAGAATTAATGAAGATGCAAGTCAAGAATTCCTTCGAGAATATTTCATATAGTAAAAGAATTATTTGCGATAGTTTTATACAAACTATTTCTATATACACACAGACACATATGCGTATGAATGTATATCTTTAATATTCGTAGCGTTAGGTCATTACACCTGGTTTTTTATTTTCGTGTAACAAACAACGTCACGAACCCACCCTAGGTACGTGAGTGCTAATTAATATAATATTACGCTGGAACAGGTCACTCACGTCCTAAAATAAACGAAAACTCAGGGAGTAATAATAATTTATTAATATTTATACGAACCAAATTCAGAATTTTTTATTACCATATAACGAAGCCTTATTTTATTGACATAGAATGTTACATTCCAAATTAAGAAATATTGACCATCTATCCCAACTGGATAGAATTAATTGCAGGCTTTAATACTATTCTCAGTATTAGAAATATTTCGATTTAGACTTTGAAACGCAAAATAACGTAAATCGAGTCAATAACTTGCAAACGGTAACTTCTCTTATATTTTTGTAAAACTAGTTATTTTTTTTAAAGTCCCTTTATGCATAGCAATGAGAACTACAGAATGATTAGTTTTTGTCAGGTTAAAACAATTAATTATTTAAAGTATGATGTCTGTTAGAGTGAATGAGTCCAGTAAAGACGTACATTTAAGAAAAAAAAACATTACAAAATATTCACTATTTTTGTAACATTATTTAATTATTTTTTTCTAATAAACCAAATTATTTTATGAATAAACAAAATGAAAATCCTATGCCGTTATGCGTCTAGCATGCAAACACTACTGAATAGATTTCATCAGTTTTTTTTGTTTTACTTTTTAGAAAATGAGTCCTTATCTAAAGAAATATCATAATATAATATACACATATATTGAGATACAATTTCATTACAGGCTCAATAACGTCAAAACTACTAAACATATATAGAAGTATGACCTTTCAATGCGGAAATGTTCGTAGATGGTTCAAAGCAAAGTTCTAATATGTGGCCTGGATTCAATACCTTTTGACATTTTTAATGATCAACAAAGCCGGCAGGAAACAATTACTTTAATATAAAGTTTTAAGAAACTGTAATTTTCGTGTGTCATCGATGTATATTTTCTTACCTTGGAGAACTAGACCTAACGGTGTGGTACTTATATTTTTTCCTCTATAAGTCAAAATTTGTTGCGATAATAAACAACGCAGATGAAGTAGCGGGTGTCAACTAGGTATAAAATATTTGTACATTAGAACTGAGGAATCTCAGAAGGTAATTTAGATGATCCATATGAAAAAACCAATAATCTCACATAACATAAAGTAAAAAAACTGAAATCAAATTATTGTGTAACTGTATAGACACACTAGATTCTCCCCGCGACTTCTTCCGCGTAGAATAGTTACTTTGAGCTAACGCTAACACGCTGTGGAAGCTCTCAAATGGAACAAAAAACCCCGATTTTGAAACATTCTTCATTGGTGCGCTACTCCTATTGGTCTTAGCGTAATGATATATAGACTATAGCCTTCCTCGATAAATGAGCTATCTAACACTGAAAGATTTTTTTAAAAGTATTAGTAGTTCCTGAGATTAGTGCGTTCAACCAAACAAACAAACAAACTCTTCAGCTTTTTTTTTATAGTAGCGCGGCAAAATGAATGCGCTATGCCTGATGGTAAGCACAGTACAATCCAAAAACAATGGTGACCACCGAGTGACACACTATCCATCGATGGTCGCCTTTGTCATGCCGGCCTGCGAAAAGCTGGATACGTACAGGCTGATCCGGAAACGTGACCCGCAGAACCGAATCACTATGACGGGCTTTTTCACCACATACATGGTGGTTGCGACCCAGTCAGGCTGTAAAACCCTACCACACCGCTTTCGCCATTGTCTCGTTCGTTATTCAGCAGGGTGCACCACGTGCAGGTGAGGTTGGCTTGGGTGTCTCAAGTCTTATGATGTTATTCGACACCCCTTACATCCTAAATTAGTATTTATAATATAATAAGTAAGATTAGTATCTGTAGATGAATACTTAAATAAACGTAAGTAGAAAAATAAATTTAGTCCAGACATTATGTCGCTGTTTATAGAATGAATATAAATTTCATTATTACCGACCGTCTAATCGAAAAGTTCGAGTTAGTATTGTAAGAACTAAAATTAAGAAAGATGGTGGCTATAATTAAATTCTGCATAGCAATTCTGTTAAATAACAAAGTGCAATGTTTGAGCTGAATAAAATTTAAGAGTGAAATATCTTACAAGACCAAAGTAAAAGTTCTTAGTAGAGTTTTTTGTAATGTCCCCATGACTAAGTAACAGCCTTAAATGGAGAATTTCTCGCCAATAATGTTATAGGTATATTCCGGTAGGTTTAGCATGATACCACCGATATACCTCATCGCCAATTAATATCACATGAGAATCTGGTCAAACGCTAAAATCTATAGATTTTTTTTTGTTACAAGTTATTTTTTGGGTGGAGCTAAAACATATTTTTTCCTGTTCATAAAATTTTTGATGGTTTGAAAAATTCTCATACGCACTTCCTCCTTACCACTTTAGCTAGATCTATTTCTTTTTTTATATCATAGGAGGCAAACGAACAAGTGGGTCACCCGACATTAAGTGATCACCACTGTCCATATACACGTGCAAAACTAGGGGAGACGCAAGTGCGTTGCCAGTATGTGTTTGGGGGAGAGGGCAGTTGGGAGGCGAAGGGGAGTGGAGACGGGAAGGGAGTTGGGTATCCGGCGCTCTCACTGACCGAACGAAATGCAACAATACAAGCACCGTTACTTCATGTCGGTTTTCTGTGAGAGGGTGGTAGTACCCCGGGCGAACCGATCCATTCTTGCTGACACCAGTAATACCTTCAGCGTGGCTCTACCACCAAAAAACTCACATCATTTTTTTAAGTTTTATCATATTTCAATTAATTCATAATATTGCGAATAAAATGAGGTGTTTTAAACAATTATTATTTTTCTAAAATTAAAATAAAAAAATATTTTATTCAATTTAGACCCTGACATGCGCTTATGAATGTCTAAGCTGCCACCAATTCGAAAAACAACCAGGTCATCGTGACGAACCGGCATCATGATATATATTTTTACAAAACATAAATAGTTACATTAATTTTTAGTAGATGCACAGAGAAGGACGTCATTTCCAGACGTTACAATCATTCACATATTGATCCACCCTATAATAAATAGCCTTTAGGCATTAAACCCCATTTAACATGGTTCTTGCCCTCACTATCCCGCAAATCAGTAATGTGCTTATGGGACTTTTTTTATAAAATCTAACCCGATTAACAAAAAACGGTTTTTGGTCCGAGTAAACCAGCCTGAAGTATGACATAACCAATTTGTTGCTGTTTCTAGTATTTAAATTATGTTGGTATTTTACTAAACCCAACTTATTTAAGTTTTTGCGGACATACATTAATTTATCAAGAATATATTGGAAGGACAGAGTTAAGATACCGAATTCCTGAAACTTGGTTTTTAATGATTCGCGAGGCCCCATACCATAAATTGCTCGAACTGCCCGTTCTTGTATTAGGAATATGGTGTCCAGCGTGAAAGCGTAACAAACGAACTCATTTTCGCTTTTATAACATTAGTTAGTAAATTAGAATAATGAGTGCTTTAAATAATTATAATATATAACAAGATTACATAGAGAATTAATGAAGATGCAAGTCAAGAATTCCTTCGAGAATATTTCATATAGTAAAAGAATTATTTGCGATAGTTTTATACAAACTATTTCTATATACACACAGACACATATGCGTATGAATGTATATCTTTAATATTCGTAGCGTTAGGTCATTACACCTGGTTTTTTATTTTCGTGTAACAAACAACGTCACGAACCCACCCTAGGTACGTGAGTGCTAATTAATATAATATTACGCTGGAACAGGTCACTCACGTCCTAAAATAAACGAAAACTCAGGGAGTAATAATAATTTATTAATATTTATACGAACCAAATTCAGAATTTTTTATTACCATATAACGAAGCCTTATTTTATTGACATAGAATGTTACATTCCAAATTAAGAAATATTGACCATCTATCCCAACTGGATAGAATTAATTGCAGGCTTTAATACTATTCTCAGTATTAGAAATATTTCGATTTATAGTTATAGACTTTGAAACGCAAAATAACATAAATCGAGTCAATAACTTGCAAACGGTAACTTCTCTTATATGTTTGTAAAATGAAACTAGTTAATTTGTTTTTATGTTTTTGCAAATGTCCTTTTATGCATAAATATGACAACTACAGAATGATTAGTTTTTGTCGGGTTAAAACAATTAATTATTTATTAAACAATTAATTAGTGTGATCTCTGTTAGAGTGAATGAGAGAGTCCAGTAAAGATATACATGTAAAAAAAAACATTACAAAATATTCACTATTTTTGTAACATTATTTAATTATTTTTTTCTAATAAACCAAATTATTTTATGAATAAACAAAATGAAAATCCTATGCCGTTATGCGTCTAGCATGCAAACACTACTGAATAGATTTCATCAGTTTTTTTTGTTTTACTTTTTAGAAAATAAGTCCTTATCTAAAGAAATATCATAATATAATATACACATATATTGAGATACAATTTCATTACAGGCTCAATAACGTCAAAACTACTAAACATATATAGAAATATGACCTTTGAATGCGGAAATGTTCGTAGATGGTTCAAAGCAAAGTTCTAATATGTGGCCTGGATTCAATACCTTTTGACATTTTTAATGATCAACAAAGCCGGCAGGAAACAATTACTTTAATATAAAGTCATTAAAGTTTTGTGGTATGAGATGGTAATGTACATATATATAGTTCTAGGTATAAGTTTGTCTCAGAAAAAAAGTGAGGCAGTCATAAGGACTGTCGACAGAAGTGAAAACTCAAAACAATGGAATAACTGTTCTTTTAGAATTTTGAGACAAACTTATACCTAGAACTATATATATGTACATTACCATCTCATACCACATGGAAGCTTGCAGTTTGTGCTGAGAATTCCAAATTAAGAAATATTGACCATCTATCCCAACTGGATAGAATTAATTGCAGGCTTTAATACTATTCTCAGTATTAGAAATATTTCGATTTATAGTTATAGACTTTGAAACGCAAAATAACATAAATCGAGTCAATAACTTGCAAACGGTAACTTCTCTTATATGTTTGTAAAATGAAACTAGTTAATTTGTTTTTATGTTTTTGCAAATGTCCTTTTATGCATAAATATGACAACTACAGAATGATTAGTTTTTGTCGGGTTAAAACAATTAATTATTTATTAAACAATTAATTAGTGTGATCTCTGTTAGAGTGAATGAGAGAGTCCAGTAAAGATATACATGTAAAAAAAAACATTACAAAATATTCACTATTTTTGTAACATTATTTAATTATTTTTTTCTAATAAACCAAATTATTTTATGAATAAACAAAATGAAAATCCTATGCCGTTATGCGTCTAGCATGCAAACACTACTGAATAGATTTCATCAGTTTTTTTTGTTTTACTTTTTAGAAAATGAGTCCTTATCTAAAGAAATATCATAATATAATATACACATATATTGAGATACAATTTCATTACAGGCTCAATAACGTCAAAACTACTAAACATATATAGAAATATGACCTTTGAATGCGGAAATGTTCGTAGATGGTTCAAAGCAAAGTTCTAATATGTGGCCTGGATTCAATACCTTTTGACATTTTTAATGATCAACAAAGCCGGCAGGAAACAATTACTTTAATATAAAGTTTTAAGAAACTGTAATTTTCGTGTGTCATCGATGTATATTTTCTTACCTTGGAGAACTAGACCTAACGGTGTGGTACTTATATTTTTTCCTCTATAAGTCAAAATTTGTTGCGATAATAAACAACGCAGATGAAGTAGCGGGTGTCAACTAGGTATAAAATATTTGTACATTAGAACTGAGGAATCTCAGAAGGTAATTTAGATGATCCATATGAAAAAACCAATAATCTCACATAACATAAAGTAAAAAAACTGAAATCAAATTATTGTGTAACTGTATAGACACACTAGATTCTCCCCGCGACTTCTTCCGCGTAGAATAGTTACTTTGAGCTAACGCTAACACGCTGTGGAAGCTCTCAAATGGAACAAAAAACCCCGATTTTGAAACATTCTTCATTGGTGCGCTACTCCTATTGGTCTTAGCGTAATGATATATAGACTATAGCCTTCCTCGATAAATGAGCTATCTAACACTGAAAGATTTTTTTAAAAGTATTAGTAGTTCCTGAGATTAGTGCGACCTAACTGTGTGGTACTTATATTTTTTCCTCTATAAGTCAAAATTTGTTGCGATAATAAACAACGCAGACGAAGTAGCGGGTGTCAACTAGTTATAAAATATTTGTATATTAGAACTGAGGAATCTCAGGAGGTAATAATTTAGATGATCCATATGAAAAACCCAATAATCTCACATAACATAGAGTAAGAAAACTGAAAACAAATTATTGTGTAACTTTATAGACACACTAGCTTCCCACCGCGACTTCTTCCGCGTAGAATAGTTACTTTGGGCTAACGCTAACACGCTGCGGATGCTCTCAAATGGAACAAAAACCCCGATTTTGAAACATTCTTCATTGGTGCGCTGCTCCTATTGGTCTTAACGTAATAATATATAAACTATAACCTTCCTCGATAAATGAGCTATCTAACACTAAAAGATTTTTTTTTAAAGTATTAGTAGTTCCTGAGATTAGTGCGTTCAACCAAACAAACAAACAAACTCTTCAGCTTTTTTTTATAGTAGCGCGGCAAAATGAATGCGCTATGCCTGATGGTAAGCACAGTACAATCCAAAAACAATGGTGACCACCGAGTGACACACTATCCATCGATGGTCGCCGCTGTCATGCCGGCCTGCGAAAAGCTGGATATGTACAGGCTGATCCGGAAACGTGACCCGCAGAACCGAATCACTATGACGGGCTTTTTCACCACATACATGGTGGTTGCGACCCAGTCAGGCTGTAAAACCCTACCACCCCGCTTTCGCCATTGTCTCGTTCGTTATTCAGCAGGGTGCACCACGTGCAGGTGAGGTTGGCTTGGGTGTCTCAAGTCTTATGATGTTATTCGACACCCCTTACATCCTAAATTAGTATTTATAATATAATAAGTAAGATTAGTATCTGTAGATGAATACTTAAATAAACGTAAGTAGAAAAATAAATTTAGTCCAGACATTATGTCGCTGTTTATAGAATGAATATAAATTTCATTATTACCGACCGTCTAATCGAAAAGTTCGAGTTAGTATTGTAAGAACTAAAATTAAGAAAGATGGTGGCTATAATTAAATTCTGCATAGCAATTCTGTTAAATAACAAAGTGCAATGTTTGAGCTGAATAAAATTTAAGAGTGAAATATCTTACAAGACCAAAGTAAAAGTTCTTAGTAGAGTTTTTTGTAATGTCCCCATGACTAAGTAACAGCCTTAAATGGAGAATTTCTCGCCAATAATGTTATAGGTATATTCCGGTAGGTTTAGCATGATACCACCGATATACCTCATCGCCAATTAATATCACATGAGAATCTGGTCAAACGCTAAAATCTATAGATTTTTTTTTGTTACAAGTTATTTTTTGGGTGGAGCTAAAACATATTTTTTCCTGTTCATAAAATTTTTGATGGTTTGAAAAATTCTCATACGCACTTCCTCCTTACCACTTTAGCTAGATCTATTTCTTTTTTTATATCATAGGAGGCAAACGAACAAGTGGGTCACCCGACATTAAGTGATCACCACTGTCCATATACACGTGCAAAACTAGGGGAGACGCAAGTGCGTTGCCAGTATGTGTTTGGGGGAGAGGGCAGTTGGGAGGCGAAGGGGAGTGGAGACGGGAAGGGAGTTGGGTATCCGGCGCTCTCACTGACCGAACGAAATGCAACAATACAAGCACCGTTACTTCATGTCGGTTTTCTGTGAGAGGGTGGTAGTACCCCGGGCGAACCGATCCATTCTTGCTGACACCAGTAATACCTTCAGCGTGGCTCTACCACCAAAAAACTCACATCATTTTTTTAAGTTTTATCATATTTCAATTAATTCATAATATTGCGAATAAAATGAGGTGTTTTAAACAATTATTATTTTTCTAAAATTAAAATAAAAAAATATTTTATTCAAGTTAGACCCTGACATGCGCGTATGAATGTCTAAGCTGCCACCAATTCGAAAAACAACCAGGTCATCGTGACGAACCGGCATCATGATATATATTTTTACAAAACATAAATAGTTACATTAATTTTTAGTAGATGCACAGAGAAGGACGTCATTTCCAGACGTTACAATCATTCACATATTGATCCACCCTATAATAAATAGCCTTTAGGCATTAAACCCCATTTAACATGGTTCTTGCCCTCACTATCCCGCAAATCAGTAATGTGCTTATGGGACTTTTTTTATAAAATCTAACCCGATTAACAAAAAACGGTTTTCGGTCCGAGTAAACCAGCCTGAAGTATGACATAACCAATTTGTTGCTGTTTCTAGTATTTAAATTATGTTGGTATTTTACTAAACCCAACTTATTTAAGTTTTTGCGGACATACATTAATTTATCAAGAATATATTGGAAGGACAGAGTTAAGATACCGAATTCCTGAAACTTGGTTTTTAATGATTCGCGAGGCCCCATACCATAAATTGCTCGAACTGCCTGTTCTTGTATTAGGAATATGGTGTCCATCTCAGCTGCTGTCTCCAACAACAAAACACCATAAGACATTAAGCTATGGAAGTAAGCGAAGTAGACCAACCTAGCACTGGCAATATCTGTTGTCTGGCGAATCTTTCGAACTGCGACCGCAGCAGAAATTAATCTTCCCGCCATTTTTTAACGTGAGGACCCCATTATAATTCTTCTGCCTTTATAATGCAATTAATCGTTTGTGTCTCGGTGACTCCATACTCGCAGACCTGTTACTAGTAGGCATGTCGCTTTTAGACTCGTTACACGTAGATTCGTAAGTTGTCTAGTGCCTTGTTGTAAATTAATTATAGAATTGTCGGGTATCTTCTTTTTCGAATTATCTTTGTCGAACTCTGTTGTCTAACTGTCTCTCTACGAATTCGTCCGCGCCCCTTATCATCCCGGCTCATAACTGCGATCCGTTAATGAGCGCACTCCGCGTGTGTATCACGCGTTCCATATTTGATCTGCATAGGCTGGACCGAGAACCTCGAGCCAGCGATATGGTGCCGGAATACATTTTTCCTACCCTAATGAGCTATATCTTTGCCGCATCTGCAGAAAGTAGTCCCGCGAAACCGGAGGCATGGCGTCGGGATAAAAATGTTTCTGCCCCATGTTCCGCGGCTACCATGTTTTTTCCGCGTCCTTTGTTCCGGCGAGCTGGCGGCAACATTTTTGAAGTAAAAATTTCTTTAAGCTACATGCTAGTAAGCGTAACCGACTGTATTGTGCTTGTGTCAAACTAGCAACCATAGTATAGCGACCTGTGTACATTTAATATTGTAATTTTGCAGCTCATCGTATGTTTGATTGATTAATAAACTACATAAAAATGTTTATAATAATTGCTCCAAGTACCAATATGCAAATTATGAAATTTAAATATTTCACACTATAATTGATTTAAAAATTCTAAAAGAACAGTTATTCCATTGTTTTGAGTTTTCACTTCTGTCGACAGTCCTTATGACTGCCTCACTTTTTTTCTGAGACAAACTTATACCTAGAACTATATATATGTACATTACCATCTCATACCACATGGAAGCTTGCAGTTTGTGCTGAGAAAAAGACCTTTTCACCACATGCAACACTTGTCTCTCTTGATTTTTTTTATTTATGTATATTCATGTACGTGTTGTATTTATTGAATAAATATATCTTTCTTTCTTTCATACAATTGTAATACAACTTATTATCATCAATGTACCAATAAAATTACGAGTCAAAGTAAACATGGCTCGCTGTCCGAATACAATCTATTTGTAAATTTTTCGCTTATTACATTAAATGTTATAAATTTTATATCATCTTCAGTCTCTAATTTAATCATAAATTATTGACCGTACACAATACATTAGCGTCATATAGTGGTGCTTTTAGTGAATCTTGCTTCCTGCTCATTACTTTCATGAGATACCTAAGTAACAGGGACTCAGGAATGTCAATCTAGTTTATTGTCATTTGAGTACCTTATTTTTACGATAAGCACTCGATTTCATTTTTATACAATATCAAAACTAAAATAGTAAATATTCGATCTTTACTCCTTTACATTTATTATTAAGTATTCTAAAATACTGGGATAAATTGACAATTGTAACTAGTTTTCTTAGGATATTACATATACGAAATCAGTATAGAGATAAAAATAGCAACTCGCAACGCCAAGTTTAGCTATAAATCGAAATAACGAGTCAGTAGTAGTGGTAATGTACCGTGAAGCACTTCCGTGTCCTACGGGTGTACTTACCTGCGACTCTGGCAACTCCCGGTGAAATCGTTCAGTAGTTTTACATTTTCACAGCACAATAAGTACCACACAACTGCAATATACGATATTACATGTACAGTACAAGTGTGAATTTTGTGATTGCTCAATTATATTTCATGGTAACACATTCTCTATTACCGATTTCTCTAGTTACTACTATGACTTTTTTTTCGAATTATCGCTGTTTTTATTAAAATTATTTTACGTCTTATTCCAGTGATATCATTTCAGAGACCCTATTTAGGTTGGAGATTTATACGAATTTTATCTTACTTTATTCGTTTACAACTAATTATTCTACATATTTTATTCATACCAATTTACTATTAAAAAATCTAATCTACCTACTACAATATTATATCATTACATAGTATAAAACAAAGTCCCCAACCGCGTCTATCTGTCTGTCTGTTCGCTATAAACTCAAAAACTACTGAACGGATCTTTATGCAGTTATACCAGTGGATAAAGTGATTCACGAGGAACGTTTTGATATATGATTTGGCCAAGATTTTTTTTATAATCAGGGCGGAACAGCGTCTGCTGGGCCCGCTAGTATAGATATATAATATAGATTACCAATATATATTTACATCTATTTTATATTTTGTTAAGTACACTTTTTTTATAACACTTGGATCATTCTAAGCGTCTCCTTTCCCTGTTGTATTTATCTTAAAATGCTATATTATTTTGTGCGATTATGTTCCAGACGTATCGCTGTCGAAAAAACGTTATATTGTTATTATTATCTCATCATTATAATAGCTATCAATATCACCTGCCTCTCCTCCGTGGCCCTTCACTCTACTCGGAATTTTGGCATTTAATGTAAGGGTTACGTCGTCCTGTTTGTTTTCAGAGATTTTATTAAACATACCTAAAACATTGGCACTGTCAGGTTTTCACAATGTAGTAGAGGATGGATTCAGAACTCAAACATTGAAACCTAGGCGCCCCGCATTATTAATCCTCTATATCAATCTATTACGAATTAAATTTATTCTTTACAAAATTCAATAATACAGAACATGATTACATAAGTAGATAGAAGATAGAAGTAGAAGTTAGATAAGTAACAAACTATATAAAAGATTAACAATGTCTGCCGGACCCGCTAGTATTATACTATAATGCAGTCTGTACCCAGTAAATAATGTATAAACATTTTATTATTTACACGTTTTTTCTAAGGTATTACTTAACTCCATATACAATATTAAAACCCATATAACTACAATGGTAATCTAAAATCAGGCGAGCTACAGTGTCACGGTTATATTTTATTTGAAAACAAACCCTTAGATAATCTGCCGTACACGTCATAAATCGTTGTTTTGAAAGGACCATGGAACAGGATTTATTATATTAAACAAAGTAGCCCAAAAACAAACCTGTGTTTAATACATCCTCCGAGCAACATTTAATGTAAGTTTAAAAAGCAATTTCTATGAAAGTTTTTAAAATATGATCTTTATAACTGTAAAAACAGAGCAAATATATGGGTTACTGGCGAAAAATAAACATGTTCATTTCTTTTATTGGTAAAAATATGCTTTTCATATATACATTAATGTTTATAGTCCCACTTTCAAATTCAATTACTGATTGGAGACAGAAACAATTATTAGTTTTGGGTTTGTTTGTCTTTTTATAAGGTTCAGTCGAGTTCATTTAATAAATATAAGGGCTGAAAGTTAGACAGTAGCAATATTTATGGAATATATTCTGCACTCAATTCCCGTTCTAAATTTATAAAAAAAATAGGTGCTTAGTATTTGACCTAATTATCTAGAAACATACAAAAATTAGACGAAAACCTCTACAAGTATATGCACAGTGTCAATGACTGTCGGGTGACTTCACTTTCACCTGAAAGTGAACATTGGAATGGCATGAACAAAACAAAAGGGTTTATTGTCTGTTTTATTTTCGAATGTTATATTTTTGATGGTTTGAAAAATTCTCATACGCACTTCCTCCTTACCACTTTAGCTAGATATATTTCTTTTTTTATATCATAGGAGGCAAACGAACAAGTGGGTCACCCGACATTAAGTGATCACCACTGTCCATATACACATGCAAAACTAGGGGAGACGCAAGTACGTTGCCAGTATGTGTTTGGGGGAGAGGGCAGTTGGGAGGCGAAGGGGAGTGGAGACGGGAAGGGACCGAACGAAATGCAACAATACAAGCACCGTTACTTCATGTCGGTTTTCTGTGAGAGGGTGGTAGTACCCCGGGCGAACCGATCCATTCTTGCTGACACCAGTAATACCTTCAGCGTGGCTCTACCACCAAAAAACTCACATCATTTTTTTAAGTTTTATCATATTTCAATTAATTCATAATATTGCGAATAAAATGAGGTGTTTTAAACAATTATTATTTTTCTAAAATTAAAATAAAAAAATATTTTATTCAATTTAGACCCTGACATGCGCTTATGAATGTCTAAGCTGCCACCAATTCGAAAAACAACCAGGTCATCGTGACGAACCGGCATCATGATATATATTTTTACAAAACATAAATAGTTACATTAATTTTTAGTAGATGCACAGAGAAGGACGTCATTTCCAGACGTTACAATCATTCACATATTGATCCACCCTATAATAAATAGCCTTTAGGCATTAAACCCCATTTAACATGGTTCTTGCCCTCACTATCCCGCAAATCAGTAATGTGCTTATGGGACTTTTTTTATAAAATCTAACCCGATTAACAAAAAACGGTTTTCGGTCCGAGTAAACCAGCCTGAAGTATGACATAACCAATTTGTTGCTGTTTCTAGTATTTAAATTATGTTGGTATTTTACTAAATCCAACTTATTTAAGTTTTTGCGGACATACATTAATTTATCAAGAATATATTGGAAGGACAGAGTTAAGATACCGAATTCCTGAAACTTGGTTTTTAATGATTCGCGAGGCCCCATACCATAAATTGCTCGAACTGCCCGTTCTTGTATTAGGAATATGGTGTCCACCTCAGCTGCTGTCTCCCGCAACAAAATACCATAAGACATTAAGCTATTGAAATAAGCGAAGTAGACCAACCTAGCAGTGACAATATCTGCTATCGGACGAATCTTTCGAACCGCGACCGCAGCAGAACTTAATCTTCCCGCCATTTTTTAACGTGAGGACCCCATTATAATTCTTCTGCCTTTATAATGCAATTAATCGTTTGTGTCTCGGTGACTCCATACTCGCAGACCTGTTACTAGTAGGCATGTCGCTTTTAGACTCGTTACACGTAGATTCGTAAGTTGTCTAGTGCCTTGTTGTAAATTAATTATAGAATTGTCGGGTATCTTCTTTTTCGAATTATCTTTGTCGAACTCTGTTGTCTAACTGTCTCTCTACGAATTCGTCCGCGCCCCTTATCATCCCGGCTCATAACTGCGATCCGTTAATGAGCGCACTCCGCGTGTGTATCACGCGTTCCATATTTGATCTGCATAGGCTGGACCGAGAACCTCGAGCCAGCGATATGGTGCCGGAATACATTTTTCCTACCCTAATGAGCTATATCTTTGCCGCATCTGCAGAAAGTAGTCCCGCGAAACCGGAGGCATGGCGTCGGGATAAAAATGTTTCTGCCCCATGTTCCGCGGCTACCATGTTTTTTCCGCGTCCTTTGTTCCGGCGAGCTGGCGGCAACATTTTTGAAGTAAAAATTTCTTTAAGCTACATGCTAGTAAGCGTAACCGACTGTATTGTGCTTGTGTCAAACTAGCAACGCATAGTATAGCGACCTGTGTACATTTAATATTGTCATTTTGCAGCTCATCGTATGTTTGATTGATTAATAAACTACATAAAAATGTTTATAATAATTGCTCCAAGTACCAATATGCAAATTATGAAATTTAAATATTTCACACTGTAATTGATTTAAAAATTCTAAAAGAACAGTTATTCCATTGTTTTGAGTTTTCACTACTGTCGGCAGTCCTTATGACTGCCTCACTTTTTTTCTGAGACAAACTTATACCTGGAACTATATAAATGTACATTACCATCTCATACCACATGGAAGCTTGCAGTTTGTGCTGAGATAAAGACCTTTTCACCAGATGCAACACTTGTCTCTCTTGATTTTTTTTATTTATGTATATTCTTGTATGTGTTGTTTTTATTGAATAAATATATCTTTCTTTCTTTCATACAATTGTAATACAACTTATTATCATCAATGTACCAATAAAATTACGAGTCAAAGTAAACACGGGTCGCTGTCCGAATACAATCTATTTGTAAATTTTTCGCTTATTACATTAGACCATGAACTATCATCTCTTAGAATACTGTAAGCGACTAACTTAACACCTGGTATATAGCGTTATAAAGACTATACAAGGCAGTCGAATATCTGTTCACTAAACCGCAGACATTGCTACGCATACTGTGTTACAGATAACCATATTTTAGCAAATTCAAAGCCGTTTGTATTCATACGATAGTTGAAATGTGCAGAAAGCACGTAGACAGGTACGAGATGAGGTACGACTATTACATGCTCTTTGTTCTGGCGTTGAGGAAACTTTAAACTGAATTTTACGTGTAGAACTACTTTATGTAAATGCAAGTAGAAGCATAATTTACTTAATAGCTCTACATCTTGACTGCATTGCGCTCACGAACAATGAAACCTACAGACAGATGTAAAGACCTCATTACGAATGTCCTTAAAAATAAATAAATAAAAAATTCAGTAAGATATCCCATAATCCTTGACGATGAACCAATAGAATATATTAATACATATATTTATCTAGGTAAACAGATCTCTTTCACTAAGGAAAACAATGAATTAGAAGTTGAAAGAAGAATTGCAGGTGCATGGAGGAAGTTTTGGAACTTAAAAGAAATTATGAAAAGTTCTATACCTATAAAAATTAAAAAATGGTTGATGAATTTTTGCATACTCTCATCCACTACATACGCATGTCTAACGTGGAAGTATACACATCGCGTCAAAAACAAAACAAGATCGTGTCAGAGGAGTATTGTTAACATTAAAAGAATTTAAAAAATACGTCATAGCATAATAAGGAGCCAAACAAACGTGATTGAGGCTCTTACGTATTCATTAGCACTGAAGTGGCAATGGGCAGGACATGTTGCTAGAATGAGCACCTGCCTCTCCTCCGTGGCCCTTCACTCTACTCGGAATTTTGGCATTTAATGTAAGGGTTACGTCGTCCTGTTTGTTTTCAGAGATTTTATTAAACATACCTAAAACATTGGCACTGTCAGGTTTTCACAATGTAGTAGAGGATGGATTCAGAACTCAAACATTGAAACCTAGGCGCCCCGCATTATTAATCCTCTATATCAATCTATTACGAATTAAATTTATTCTTTACAAAATTCAATAATACAGAACATGATTACATAAGTAGATAGAAGATAGAAGTAGAAGTTAGATAAGTAACAAACTATATAAAAGATTAACAATGTCTGCCGGACCCGCTAGTATTATACTATAATGCAGTCTGTACCCAGTAAATAATGTATAAACATTTTATTATTTACACGTTTTTTCTAAGGTATTACTTAACTCCATATACAATATTAAAACCAATATTTGTCTAAGAATTAATTAGATCTCCACATTATCATTTGCATGTCACCTGAATCCAGAATCTTCCACACGTATCTCTTCACAGTAAAACGTAATTACAAAGTTCGCTTTCAGGTTACTTTATATATATAAAATTTTAATATTCATATTGTATAACTCCTTTGCATGTTTAATATTTGCTGAGAAATGAGAATAGATAGATAACAATTGACGATCGAAAGATTTTGTATACATCTTTTATGTTCTATCTACACGACATACAATCATTTGATTAACAATATATCTTGTACATACAATAACAAAGTAAGTGTAACGTGTCTGCACTTTTTAGGTTTTTGTGACAATAATTGTTGTAGGTGTATTGGAATAAGCAATAAAATACATTTCAATCATTTTTTATAAATTTTTGTCTGTCTGTATGTTTGTTGAACACGCATCACTACTAAAGTACTACGTACACGATAAAATCTCATCAGAAATTCATAAGGCATATCCTCGTGTAACATTTAGTTTCGGTTTTTTTTAAATCGGTTCACTCTATCAAAAGTTATTTTAATTGTAATGACGAAGCGACTTAAGTACGAGGGAAAAGTAGATAAATAAAAATAGATAAATAGAAAATGCAACTCCCACCTATCATCTTTGAAGATACTATCCTTCGTGTATGTGATAAAGTAAAAAACTTAGGAATTTATATTGACATAAATTTATCTTGGGGTCCACAACTTCATGAACTAAGTCGGAAAATTTTCGCGTCAGCCGGATGCCT
Organism: Antheraea pernyi; assembly: GCA_015888305.1. NCBI lineage: Eukaryota > Metazoa > Arthropoda > Insecta > Lepidoptera > Saturniidae > Antheraea > Antheraea pernyi. The sequence continues at coordinate 102,723 of MU159198.1, forward strand.
AAGAAGACTCCGTAATTTTCTCCCTATTCCCACTAAAATTTCGCTTGCACAAACCCTTCTCCTTCCTATCCTCGACTATGCTGATACTTGTTATTTAGATCTTACTGAAGCTCAACTTGATAAACTGGAACGACTACAAAATTTATGTATTAGGTTCATATTTGGTTTGCGTAAGTTTGATCGCATATCAGAATTTCGAACAAAACTAAAATGGCTCCCTGTGAGGCTACGCCGGAACGCTCGCACTCTTTATCTTCTATACGGTACTCTCTTTAACCCTATCGCTCCTCTGTACTTAAAAAATCGTTTTCAGTTCCTGTGCGATAGGCATACTCGAAATTTAAGGTCATCAGATGATTTAACGTTAGAAGTCCCTGCTCATTCCACTAGTTTCAGCGCCAAGTCTTTCACAATCCAGGCTGTCCGACTATGGAATGCTCTACCGATTTCTATAAGATGGGCGCAGACGATGGGCATTTTTAGAAACTCTGTCAAAAAACACTATTTATCTATTTAAAATTCGCTTATGTGTATATATTTATCAATCTATACATCTATATATATATATACGAAGAACCAATAGAATATATTAATACATATATCTATCTAGGTAAACAGATCTCTTTCACTAAGGAAAACAATGAATTAGAAGTTGAAAGAAGAATTGCAGGTGCATGGAGGAAGTTTTGGAACTTAAAAGAAATTATGAAAAGTTCTATACCTATAAAAATTAAATAACGGTTGATGAATTCTTGCATACTCCCATCCACTAAATACGCATTTCTAACGTGGAAGTATACACATCGCGTAAAAAACGCCCCACGATATTCATATAATAGGGACAGGGGAAGGAACTAATCCATACTGTCATCTGTAATTGCTAAATATATAGTAAAAGTAAAAAAGTTTACTCACACTTTTAGAAGATCCATTCGCGTGTAGTTCCTTCTTTACTACTTCTAATATCTGTTTAACATTTAATTCTTTGAATCTTGACAATAATGTGACTAAGGTCGCGAAATACCCAGATCTTGTTTCGGGCACATTGGCGCCTAAACTTCTTACTAACCTTTTTAGCGCATACTGGATTTCTCTTTCACTCTGTCAAATATTGTAAAATAATAAAGATATTAATCATTATAGTTTCATAACAAACCAAAAATGTATTCTAATTTTTTTACAGATAAATAAGAACAAATCTAACCTCATTTCCTCGTAGTTGCGATATGATTTTTGCTCCACCTGTAAGTTTAGTATCATCTTTTGGAGACTTTAACAAATTAAACGCATCTAGTACAGAATGTGCCACTATTGCGGCCTTCTTGGGATTGTTATCCACGTCTGATTCGTCTTTCATTTTTATTAAAGAAGCTTTAAAAAATCATAACATCTCTCCGTTCACATCCACATGGAGAGATAAATTAGGGATGTTGACAAATATTTAGGGATGCCAATCTGAGATAGAATATTCACATAATCAATATATGTAAATAGAAAATTTAATTAATCTAATCGATATTACACATAATTATAATTTTTCTATTTACACAAAAATAAAATTCTACAATAATGTATAAGAAAAAAAACCAGCAATTTTTTTCATTATAAACTCAATTTTAGAATAAACGGTTCTGTAAAATTCGATATTGTCATAAATTGATGATTTATTTTTCGAAGAATCCCATTGCCTTCTCTACTGATATACATGTTTACTTCTTAAACTATTAATAATTCGAATAGATTCAGTCCATCGGTTAATAATGTAATACAATTAATTGATTGATATATTTCATCCATGCGTGCAAACAGTTAATTCAAAGCAATAGAAAATACAGGAAATTTTATCATTGTAATACGGTATTTTTACCACGTACAAAAGTTATATCGCATTTATTTTTAATTTATGTAAAATTACATAAACTACATATTCAATAAATACTATTTGAATGAAAAGATAACCAGAAATTTGGTTGTATTATACGTCTTGAACGGTTTATTTGCTTTGCTAGCTCTTATGCGGTCAGAAAAACTAAATATAATTAAATAAATAATGAGCAAACCAATGCATATACATGCTCTTATGGTTTCTTTATTGGAATTTCAGAACTGTTTGTTTCTTGGCGCTTCATAACCATTTAATAATCGAGCAAAATGATTATAAGTAATGTTAATAATCCAATAATAATAATTATAAAGATTTCGTTACTGAAAAGTAGTTAGTACATATTATTCTAATTTCAGGAAAATTCAAGTAAGAGTCCTCGTCATTTTTTTCGTACAAAACTCGTAATTTCGGGCCTGCGCAGTCAAGAGTTTTCATTTTTAACAAAATTAATTTATTATTATAGGAATCTAAGATTAATATTTATTTTTCCTTAATCTTAGGTGGTATTACCTAGTATTTATTCCTGTACACCCAGAATACCCCTGATTCTACTCCATTGAAAAATCCATCCAAAGGTTGCCTGGAAGAAATTGCTAATAGCAATAAGGCCGCCCATTGTACCGTTAATAAAACGTGAAATGTTTTTGAAATGTATATATATGTAATTGGGGTACAATAAAGTTTAAATAAATAAATAAATAAATAAAAAAAATAAATGGACTTAATACATTCAGATGATTTTATTAGACTCTGTTTTTTTAATATTAGAGTCCACGTGGACAGAGTCGTGGGTTCAGCTAGTTTATAATATGTAGCTTTATTATAAATAAATAAATAAATAAAAAAAATAAATGGACTTAATACATTCAGATGATTTTATTAGACTCTGTTTTTTTAATATTAGAGTCCACGTGGACAGAGTCGTGGGTTCAGCTAGTTTATAATATGTAGCTTTATTATTATCGACCAAAGCAGCTAGCGGTTTCAGAAATAAGATAATAACAAAAAACATTTTCCACCACATCTATTATTTCTAGGTATTACATAAATCCAATGAATTACAAATTCAAACACGTCGTCGCTCCTCAATTCAAATTATTGCATAATCTAATATAAAAAAAATTGAGCGTATGAACGTAATAAAATGTGAAACGATCATATTTACCAAAAAAAAAAAATGTTATAAGATGTTTACGGGAATTTAGTCGACTGATATTTTTCGACACACCCCGACCACAATGAACAAAAAACAACGAACAGATAGATACAGTAAAACGTAATTACAAACAAAGTTTGGTTTTAGGTTACTTTATATTGTATAACTTCTTTGCATGTTTAATATTTGCTGAGAAATGAACAGGTGTAAAGCAGTACTCACTAGCTAATATATCTTCTATTCTATAGATATAATAAGAAAATTATTGTTGCAGGTGTCTAGAAATAAGTAACAGAATACATTTCAAGCACATATAAACGTTATAAACTTAAATTTAATTGGCAGCTGAGTTGGTGTGATATATTCAAATTATGTTTGTCTGCCACGCTTCTTGGTGACGTAAATAAACAATATAGTATAACTGACAAGCTAAAGAACATTCCCACACAACGTTTCTGCGTCGCGTGTTTCTTATCATAGAATTACTTCAAATTACAGCTTTCGTAGCGTAATTTGCAAATATGAATGTAAAGTTAATGAACAGCATAATTACATTTACTTGTTCTTTTTTGGGGTAAGATATTTTATTTACGTATCCACTCGTTATTGAGGGTTCTTTTTTATACTTTATGGTTTTAGAATTTGACTAAAATGTCACTTGATATTAAATGGTGATGTGGTTCTTAGATGGGATACACACACAACCTCTAAGGGGAGTCGCTTCCAAGTACAGCTGTAGGTAGATACTTGACGAGAGATTATCAACTTGAAGATGGTAGCTAGCCAGATGGGATTTGAGAAATCTTTACCAAGATGCTATGGTTCCATTATGATGATACGATGATATGTAGGTGGTAGAGCCATGCTGAAGCTATTACTGAGAGGCAGAGGCCCACTTCCCTTCCCCCTACCCCGTCCCCTTTCCCCTCCTCACCCTCTCTCTCCTCTGGTGTTGCAAGTATCTATGGACGGTGGTGATCACTTAACGTCAGGTGACCCACCAGTTCGTTTGCCTCCTATGATATATATAAAAAAAATGATATTTTCCTTCACTGAACTAAAAGTAAATACGTCGATCGACGCGATCAGTGTGCTTAGTGTGAGTTTTTGTACACACTCGAACGCGTTGACGTTCACTACGGTTTGTATGGGTTTTTAAAAGCGCCACCTAGTTGCTCACTTGTCAGACATAGTTTGTGAGTGCGAGTTTTGTTTGTTTACTTTATAGGTATCAAGTTTCGAAACGCGAGTATGCGCGAGTACGTAAAGGCGCGTAAATGCTTATTTGCGAGTGCGAGTTACAATGAAGTGCCATTTTGACGTTCCAAACCGAAACATATTCATATTTACGCTAGTATATGTTTCACTGTGATTTTTGTCGTGAAAAGTTTAGCTTTGTAATACCCCTGATTCTACTCCATTGAAAAATCCATCCAAAGGTTGCCTGGAAGAAATTGCTAATAGCAATAAGGCCGCCCATTGTACCGTTAATAAAACGTGAAATGTTTTTGAAATGTATATATATGTAATTGGGGTACAATAAAGTTTAAATAAATAAATAAATAAATAAAAAAAATAAATGGACTTAATACATTCAGATGATTTTATTAGACTCTGTTTTTTTAATATTAGAGTCCACGTGGACAGAGTCGTGGGTTCAGCTAGTTTATAATATGTAGCTTTATTATTATCGACCAAAGCAGCTAGCGGTTTCAGAAATAAGATAATAACAAAAAACATTTTCCACCACATCTATTATTTCTAGGTATTACATAAAACCAATGAATTACAAATTCAAACACGGCGTCGCTCCTCAATTCAAATTATTGCATAATCTAATATAAAAAATTGAGCGTATGAACGGAATAGAATGAGAAATGATCATATTAAACAAGAAAAAAATTACGGAAATTTTGTCATCTGATACTTTTTCGACCAACACGACCACAATGTACAAAAAACAAAAACAACGAGTCAGACAACGAACGGATAAGAGGACTGTAATATATTTGTGGGCACCTGGCTAATTAAAAATTGTCCGATCGACACGAAAGCGCGAGCTAACTGTAGTGTGGTGCCATCTCTTAATGACAAACTAAAACATGTTGAACAATTATCTCGAACAAAAGGTAATTTGCTAATTTTGAACATTGATAAAGAAAATATTAAACCATTTCACTGAAGCATGTAACATTTTTGTTAATTAAGCCCAGTCCGCGCGGGACATAAGAGGACGCCTACGGGCCGCGTGTTAGCCAGTTATGCACTAATATACCAACCCGTACTTCAATAATTATCATCACACTTATTAAACATTGTTCGTTACAAGCAGTTTGAAGTAACATGCATAATAGAGAGGCGTAAACACTTTTGAGGCTTACAATCCACGATATTTCCATGAAATTTCACAGAACAGTTTAGACTACAAGTGGACTATGACACGATTGGAAGATATCAACATAGTACGCGTGTTGTATAATCGAATAACAGGAACTTCATCGAGTGAACACTACAAACTCCAGTATTAAGAGTTTAAAAAATTCAATACTTATTTAAGATAACTTGGTCAATTAAAGTATACAAAGTATGCATTTTTGGATAAAATAACCATATTTCTAACAAAACCTTAGCAAACCACTCAAAAGACAAAAATCCTTTTGTGTACAAAAAGTAATGACTAGCAATAAGAAACTACATAATTAATGAACCTCTCGTGTTAAAAATTCTAGTGTAGTGTATGTGTACTCTATGCTATTGTTTAGAAAAAAAAATCAATAACGCTAGTTCAAATGACTAGAATTTTATTTTCAAAGTTTACTTTCGATTTTGTACATGAGAAAAAATATTTCATTTTAACTTTGAATTTATTTATAAAAAAAGTGTGATAGATTTTCTGTATACACAAAATTGTGGCGTTTAATATTTTATTACAAATTGGTTCCATTCGAAAAAATAATTCGGGAGAGCCCAAATTTCAAGTAGGCCTATTACTTATAAGCCCATAACTTAAGAAATACATATTATAGAAAAAATGTATGCTTACTTTTATACCCATTAGAAGTTCAATTATGAAGAATATGCACGAATTTCAAAACCTCATATGCGGTTTCGGAATTTTCATTCTTACTACCTTGTTTCTGAATGAATCCAAAACTATTTACACTTCCAGAGTTTGTATTAACATACTCAATATGATATTTGTACTGTATCTCGGTGCAGTATAGTATTCAGTGGCAGCGGTCCAGTGTAATCGACGCCGAGCCATCTGGCGCATCACGTGATAACACCGGATATTGTGCCAGTTCTACGACCGATTTTGAGATACTATCCAACAGACCTAACTACATATATGACAAACATATTATTCTAACTGTGTTTCTAGTTTACTAAAACAGATGAGACCTTAGTTTATGCTTCATTTTTAAAATTATGAAAGTCAATAAAAGTTTTTGGCGGGATATTGGAGTGTTATGTAGTGGACATTTTATTCATAATCCTGTGTTATTTGGTTCTATATTTTGTACTAGTGGTGGTGGTATTACCTAGTATTTATTCCTGTACACCCAGAATACCCCTGATTCTACTCCATTGAAAAATCCATCCAAAGGTTGCCTGGAAGAAATTGCTAATAGCAATAAGGCCGCCCATTGTACCGTTAATAAAACGTGAAATGTTTTTGAAATGTATATATATGTAATTGGGGTACAATAAAGTTTAAATAAATAAATAAATAAATAAAAAAAATAAATGGACTTAATACATTCAGATGATTTTATTAGACTCTGTTTTTTTAATATTAGAGTCCACGTGGACAGAGTCGTGGGTTCAGCTAGTTTATAATATGTAGCTTTATTATTATCGACCAAAGCAGCTAGCGGTTTCAGAAATAAGATAATAACAAAAAACATTTTCCACCACATCTATTATTTCTAGGTATTACATAAAACCAATGAATTACAAATTCAAACACGTCGTCGCTCCTCAATTCAAATTATTGCATAATCTAATATAAAAAGTTACATGCTTCAGTGAAATGGTTTAATATTTTCTTTATCAATGTTCAAAATTAGCAAATTACCTTTTGTTCGAGATAATTGTTCAACATGTTTTAGTTTGTCATTAAGAGATGGCACCACACTTTGAACATTGATAAAGAAAATATTAAACCATTTCACTGAAGCATGTAACATTTTTGTTAATTAAGCCCAGTCCGCGCGGGACATAAGAGGACGCCTACGGGCCGCGTGTTAGCCAGTTATGCACTAATATACCAACCCGTACTTCAATAATTATCATCACACTTATTAAACATTGTTCGTTACAAGCAGTTTGAAGTAACATGCATAATAGAGAGGCGTAAACACTTTTGAGGCTTACAATCCACGATATTTCCATGAAATTTCACAGAACAGTTTAGACTACAAGTGGACTATGACACGATTGGAAGATATCAACATAGTACGCGTGTTGTATAATCGAATAACAGGAACTTCATCGAGTGAACACAACAAACTCCAGTATTAAGAGTTTAAAAAATTCAATACTTATTTAAGATAACTTGGTCAATTAAAGTATACAAAGTATGCATTTTTGGATAAAATAACCATATTTCTAACAAAACCTTAGCAAACCACTCAAAAGACAAAAATCCTTTTGTGTACAAAAAGTAATGACTAGCAATAAGAAACTACATAATTAATGAACCTCTCGTGTTATAAATTCTAGTGTAGTGTAAGTGCTATGCTATGCTATTGTTTAGAAAAAAAAATCAATAACGCTAGTTCAAATGACTAGAATTTTATTTTCAAAGTTTACTTTCGATTTTGTACATGAGAAAAAATATTTCATTTTAACTTTGAATTTATTTATAAAAAAAGTGTGATAGATTTTCTGTATACACAAAATTGTGGCGTTTAATATTTTATTACAAATTGGTTCCATTCGAAAAAATAATTCGGGAGAGCCCAAATTTCAAGTAGGCCTATTACTTATAAGCCCATAACTTAAGAAATACATATTATAGAAAAAATGTATGCTTACTTTTATACCCATTAGAAGTTCAATTATGAAGAATATGCACGAATTTCAAAACCTCATATGCGGTTTCGGAATTTTCATTCTTACTACCTTGTTTCTGAATGAATCCAAAACTATTTACACTTCCAGAGTTTGTATTAACATACTCAATATGATATTTGTACTGTATCTCGGTGCAGTATAGTATTCAGTGGCAGCGGTCCAGTGTAATCGACGCCGAGCCATCTGGCGCATCACGTGATAACACCGGATATTGTGCCAGTTCTACGACCGATTTTGAGATACTATCCAACAGACCTAACTACATATATGACAAACATATTATTCTAACTGTGTTTCTAGTTTACTAAAACAGATGAGACCTTAGTTTATGCTTCATTTTTAAAATTATGAAAGTCAATAAAAGTTTTTGGCGGGATATTGGAGTGTTATGTAGTGGACATTTTATTCATAATCCTGTGTTATTTGGTTCTATATTTTGTACTAGTGGTGGTGTTTTACGTAATATAGTTTGGTTATTATGCACAAGTGGCTTCACAAGTGGATCTGTAACAATACCACGGAGGATGGATTCTTAATTGCCAGAACAACTCCCTGGAAAGTTCTAACAAGACGGCCACCATCTTGTTAATTCATTGAAATGCTCGTAAGAAACTTATCAATATCATTGCCTACTTGTCAATAGCAGTTATAATTTACTAAAAGATTGGTTACCAAAAAAAATAGTACAATATCGCCATTTGTGTTCCCTTAATTTTTCTAAACTACGCCATTAATTTTTTTTATAGTCTTCACTATAATTCGGAGAAGGTTTTCCGACGTAATTATGTGTATGATGTATGCGCATTTATATTTAAAGAAAGTACAGAAAAAACTACGGGTTTTAAGCAAGTCATAAAAATTATTGCTTGGATACATGTTATTTGGGTAACGCGTCCAAATCTTATGAGATATCAACATAATGTGCTACAAAATTGTATATTTTAAAAATGCGTCTAAAATTCCGCTAGACATATAGATATCTTCTAAGAATATAATAATATTTTTTATATATTATTAGAAAACAGTGGGTTATGTGCAAAGTTATTAGAAGCAATATAGTATTCCATATTCAATGAAGTGTATTATTTACTTTAGTCATTGAATGCGGATCAAATTTATCTTTTACGGCAATACTTTTTTTTTGTTTAATATTATAGATTTACATTTATGACCATCACGAAATGTGTTTTTTGTGATGAACCTTATGAAGTTTTTTGTATTAGAAAAGGTTAAAGTGTCAAAAAATAGATAACTGGGACACCTATGACGTCACATTAGTACAAAATGCTCGTCAAAGAGATTTTCTTCTCTAAATAATCAGATGATAAAGGTTGTTGTTTGCACATCACTCAAAAACTATTGAATAGATATTAATATTTTTCCTTGGTCCTTATCTAAAAAGAAAATATCTCGATAGCTTCCTTTAATATGGAGTTATTGAAGTTTTAAGACACTACGATTTTTATCAGTAGAGATTTTAGAGATATGTTTTTTGCCATGAAAGAGATTTTCTTCTCTAAATAATCAGATGATAAAGGTTATTGTTTGCACATCACTCAAAAAATATTGAATAGATTTTAATCTTTTTATTTTACTTCCTAGACACTTAGTCCTTATCTAAAAAGAAAATATCCCGATAGCTTCCTTTAATATGGAGTTGGTCAAGTTTTAATACACTACGATTTTTATCAGTAAGGTTTTAGAGATATGTTTTTTTGCCGTGGAGAAGTGAGGCAAGCTGTGTTTTTCACGCTCCAAATCAAGACAGCGACACCCGGAGCGTGGTTTACGCGAACGACCCAATCAGAACAAAGCGCAAATATCGTTACAATTGTTGATTGTAAAAGAGAATTAAAACGCTATCACGAGACGACGCACGTATTTTTATCTAAGCCGACATACGTTGCCTGAAAATGCGCAAACACTTATTCTGTTTGCTATCTATATAAAACACATTGCTAACACAACACACACAAAATCTCGGGTATCAGCTAAACTATTTATCTTCTATACTGTAATAAAACTGTAACAAAGCCAAATTTGTACATTAAATATTTTTTGAAAATTTTGAACAAAGTAGACTTTGTTATGGATATAGAAGCCAAAAATAATCCTTTTACAATTTTTGTCTGTCTGTCTGTCCCTGACACGTATCACTCTGTAAGTAATGAACCAATTTTGACGAAACTTGACACAGTGATAACTAATATTACAAGGTTACATTTAGGATACTTTTTGTCCCATAAAACTCAAGGGGTTCTCCAGGATAACGAAAGACAAGAATTTGTAGTTATTGTAACTGGACTTTTTTGCGACACCTTAGTACAAGAGCCAGCAACGTTGGAAGAACGAGAATTTTAGAAAAGCTAATTCATTAATATGAAGATATATATTATGCCTTTCCAAACAGGATTCAGGATACCTGGTAGCCGGTAACCGTTGTGTTTTTTAATGCGCATCACACTTTTACAGGTTAAAATTCTGATTTATAAATAATTTTGGGAAACTTTTTTTTCAGTAAAACTTTCTTCTTAAACGTTATTAAACACACGAATTTATCGCTGCCAGAAAATTTTGTTATCGACAATAATGTGCCCAATGTTATTCCTTATCAATAAAAATAATTCATTTCAAATCATTTAATCTTTTCCATTGCAAAGAATATATTTCATTTTAATTACCATTATGATATTATAAGTTTATCAATGAAAAAGAACGATAAACGTAAATATATGACTTGGGACTGACGGCATAAACATGCTTTGTTTTATTTACAAAAAATAACATCGGGCACATTATTGTTAATAACAAAAATGTCAGGCAATAATATTTTCATGTTTTAGTAGCGTTTCAAAGTTAGAGAAAAACAAAACATTCCAAAATCAATATTTTTGCTTCTAAAGGTGCGATATGCACTAATAAACGCAACATTTACCGGCAGCCTGGTGAAAAACGGACTTATTGACATTCGCTGTCAAAAAACCGTTGCTAGCTCTTAAGCGAATAGTTACAGGCAAGTGACAGTTGAAACGTCGTGCTCATATGTTTTTAATATTTATATTTTTCTTAAATACAATGAGGTGTGAAAAAGTTTTAATACAAGTTGAAAATAGTTATGATATCATTCAGTGTTCAATTTATCATTATTTATTTTATGAATATATTTATTTGTTTAATTTACAATTTAATTCTATCAACTTGATATTTTATAATGTAAACTATACTGACTGTATAGTAAACGTCTACAAAAAGTGAAAGGAACTTCGTTCCAACTGAGGGTCCATAGACCTCTAAAGCTTTTTTTACATTACCGCCAATATGTATAGCTTAGTTTTTATCTTAATTGAACCCGGTAGATGACACTACGAACGAGTTCTAGGGTTATTTTAAAAGATTTCTGACATACCATCTGGGTATACATTTGAGTGAGTCCCTTGATAGTTTGAATTCACAATTGGAAACCGTAGGTGAAGCTGCAATCGGGTTTTAGGTTTATTAAAATTTTTCGCATTTCAAAATACAATTGAAACCAGTGATAACCGATTTGGTGCAAACAAAGTTGGACGGGTCAGCTAGTATAAAATAAGAAAGAAAGATTTCGACCATAAATATAATTCGTATAAAACTATACAATTTGACAAATACAATATAAACAAAATTTTGCAAAAAATAATTTATTTTAAACATTACATGGTCGCGTTGACTAAAACACTACTACACATTCATATTAATTTTCTTTAAATTGTTTCTTTCACCAAAATTATCGGTTTATTGAGCATACTTCAAATTATGGTTAGAATACAATGCCTGTTATACCCATTCGATGGTAAAATTATAATCCCAAAATAACGATCTTCATCCCGTTCGTTGTTTTCATTATACAATCAACGCCGTCTATGTTTCAAGTCCGCACAAAATGTTAATATAAATAACCAGAACATCGACTAGATAGACTAGACAGTTGATTATTCTTGAATATTTAGCAATAGAGTAAATTTCTTACAAATTAATTTCATTTCTATTGATGATATGCCGTGACGTTGTGATAAATGAATCACATCGATTCTTAAGTATCTGAATGACCACTGAAAATAAAATGAATGGAATAAAAAATAATAGTAATAACTATAATTTCTATCGCCAAGTTTTAAAGAATTGTTCTCAATTATTTCTTTAAAAATAATATGCTTTTCATTTTGTATGTGGTAGAGCCACGCTGAAGCTATTACTGGTTTCAGCATGAATGGGTCGGCTCGCCCGGGATAGTACCACCCGACCCACAGAAACACCGACTAGAAGTAACAGTGCATGCATTGTTTCGTTTCGTTCGGTCAGTGAGAGCGGCAGATACCCACCTCCCCTCTCCCCCCTCCCACACTTACCATCAGATGACCTGCCTGTTCGTTTGCCTTCCATTACCTAGACTATTTATATATATATGACATACAATTTCCATAAATATATATGTATCGTTACATTTCAAACTTCGCTAAATCTAATTTTAGCCGTCCTTATAACATGTTTATTCTTTTAATATTTCCAGTTTTTTTATGATCTTCATATTATACTTGTATAAAATTTGAAGATCTTGAAAAATACTAAGAATAAAGTCCAACAATTAATCACTCGTTAAATAACCGACGCGAGTTCGGACAGAGCCATCGCACGTTATGACGGCTACCGCAAGAGTGAGTCAACACTTTTTTTTTTCTCGAACTGACTACGCTATTGACCTGGTAGGGTCTTCACAGCTTCACCGGACTACGTGAGTCAACACGGTAAGCGCCGCTCATTATATGGGCCGCCGCAGTATAACTACCCGACATTTTAATTTATTTCCAACACTACATACATTGCAACTACGTGAAGCCGGCACCGGTCGCTAGTATTAATATAAGTAAGGATGGCTGATAAGATTTAACCAAAAGGATTAAAAATAAATACGAACATAACTCCTTTATAGGCCTCCTGAATTGTTTTCACCTTGATTTGAGGTGGTGGCGGATACTTGTAGAAGTGTGGTAAATAATTCGAATATTTTATATGATATAAATGCAGTTTCATGAAACACTCAAAATCACAAGGCTTTGGGTACGCTGTTGCTATATCTGGAAATAATACAAACTAAAAGATATTTCTGCCGCTCCAGAGTGTACCTAGAAAGTAAGACACGAATCGGAGTAAAATTGAAAAGTTTGTAGCCTATAATTTGACCGATGTCTTTAAATGATGTATAGACTAGCGGGTACGGCGGCCGTTATCCCGCCCTGATAATAAAAGATACTTTGACAAATTATATACTTAAACCTTCCACATGAAACACTTTATCTTCTGGTGAAAACCGCGTGGAAATCCGTTCAGCAGTTTTTGAGTTTATCGCGAACAGACAGACGGACGTGGCAGAGGACTTTGATTTATAATATGTAATGATAAACAGAGAAATACTATTACATCTGTCATTTCTCCCTGATGCACCCGTATAGAGCCCACACAATCCTTGGACGGCAAATTAAAAAAAAATTGCAAGTACGCAATAAAATCGATAAATTTACTAACAAGTATTCATGTTACACTCGTTTATCGTATTAATGAAGAGCTACAATGCCTACAGGACAAGCTACAACAAGCTACAAGATAATTCACTTTTATTATTTCCAAAATGTTAGCAGTGAAAGTATTTTGCTAAAACCGTCGTGAACGCGACTTCAGCTACGACTGAGCTATGGAACACGCAAGAAAATGTCATTCAATGTTGACAGATTAGGAATCGTTTCACTCGACGAAGAAATAAAAAACTAAAGAAACGTTATATCAGTTATTGATGTACCTTTATCATAAGCCATTTTAGCTACATCTATAGCGATTGCGAAGGATACTTTCTGTATATCATTAATCGATGGGTAAATACGTCCGATTTCTAAATCTTTTTCAGTAACTGTTTCAGCCAGTGTCTGTAAAATATATGAGCATGATCAAATGCTTTTCTATGATTTGATTACTATTTCATCTGCAGTGAAAGAAAATATTATGATGTTAAGAAAAAAACCTTACAACGCCGACTGTCTTTCTAATTCAGTAACCAATTTTGCCATCAGTAAATGTTTTCTGTAGGAGGTAAAGTCACGCTGAAGCTATTACTGGTTACAGCATGAATGGGTCGACTCGCCCGGGGTAGTACCATCCCTTCACAGAAAACCGACGCGAAGTAACAGTGCTTGTATTGTTGCGTTTCGTTCAGTTAGTGAGAGGCCCACTTCCCCTCTTCTTCCCTCTCTCCTTTTCCTCCTACCTTCCCCCAAACATAGGCTGGCAACCCACTTTCGACTCCTATTCGGTATATATCGGTGTTGCTAGTATCTATGGACGGCGGTGATCACTTAATATCAGGCGACGCGCCTGTTCGTTTGCCTCCTATGATATAAAAAAATGCTTAATGACAGATTATCAGTTTACTTCATTAATTTTTTGGCCACTAATGGCCTCTAACTACTGTTCGCTTGGCAGTAAGTGCCTTATTTCCCTAAAAAGAAGTCAAAAGGATACCTTAGCTGCTCTGAGGAAAATATAGTCTGGTATGATATAACAAGCGCTCGCGATTACACCAAGAGCTATCCCCGGGAATACATAGGAGTTGTTGCCTTGGCCTGTCCGATACTCTTTCACGTTGTACTTAACTGGGGGAAACGGAGAACCTGAGGCAAACACGCAACGACCCTGCAAATTATTTCACATGTAAAAACTGCTAAATTGTTTTATATTATAGGAGGCAAATTAACAGGCGGATCACCTGATGGTAAATGACCACCACCGTCCATAGACACTAGCAACACCAGGGGAGTCACAAGTGCGTTGCCGGCCTTTAAAGGAGGTGGGCCTCCAGCGCTCTCACTAACCGAACGAAGCGCAATAATGCAAGCACTATTACTTCACGTCGGTGTTTCTTTGGGTCGGGTGCTAATACCCCGGGCGAGCCAACCCATTCATGCTAAAACTAGTAATAGCTTCAGTGTGGCTCTACCTCCTAAAAAAATAATACCAGATATGGTAGTTACAGCTACTTTAATATCATTTTATTGCAGTGATTGAAGTCCACTGCCATATCACAAGTGAATATTTTCGGAAGCTGCTTGGTTTTTCAATGACAATTTTTTTCTTAATTATTTTCCTACACAGACTATTTATTACCTCTAATAAAAAAAGTTAAGTTTTAATTTAATGCGAGGGACTCCTACACAAAGGAACTTTTGTATTCATAATGTCACAAATTTTTATATGAAAAATATGAGTGAAACATTACAAATAGCAGTCATGAGTGATTTGGTCCATTCCTCATAGTTACGAAATTAATAATGACGATAATCAAAAGCAGATTAACGACAGAGTAGAAGTAAGAGGGTACCCCATTTTAAATCGACAAATTATTATTATAGCTGTTTTATTGTATCATGGACGAAGGATCAGCTTTAGCTAAATCCAGCACTGATGTTAATTGTATATGTACTATATATCCCAATTTATCTTCGGAACTATTCTTCCATTAGATTTTATTTATTGTCGCCGAGTATAATGTGTCCAACTTTAATAACAAAGACTGACTTTAAACTTGAATAACGATTTAAAATGCAAGTATATTTTGTGACTGCCAATTTTCATAAGTATCTTATACATTTTTTTAAATGTCACAGGAGGCAAGCGAACAGACGGGTCACTTGATGATGTTAAGTGATTACCGCCGTCCATAGACACTAGCAACACCAGGGGAGTCACAAGTGCATTGCCAACCTATGTTTGGGAGAAAGAGGAAGACGGGAAGGTTGAGAAGAGGAGGACTGACGGGAGGGGAGGTGGTCCTCCAGCGTAGCGTAACATATATTTATCTTCTTTTTAACCCTTTACAGGTTCCAGCGTTTGACCACAATTTAATCTGATGTTAAATGACTGGGTAATCTAAGATATTTGTGTTTAAGACATTAAACTTACAGGGGGATTGGAGATAACTGGGACTCGAAACAAGTAGAGTAAGAAAATACACACAGTTGCTTGGCGGCAGGTGGTAGCTCACCGGAGGACCTTATAAAAGTCCTACCAACATTCAATGGCTCCATCACGAGTTACACTGCAAATTCCGGCACATTTGCAAAGCTTCAAATCTACTTCGATATACGTAATATTCGAATACGCTAAGCCATAATCGCTTAAGAATTGCACTTTTTGATGTGAAACATCTATATGCGCACCCTAAACCTGATTTTCGCTTGGCAACGTGTGGCGACACACAACACAAACTTTGCACTATTAACGAAATACTCAAAAACATTTGGAACCCTTTCTGTATAAACATAATATTCAAACTGTTTTTATTGAAGTTATACTTCTTTTGGTGCATTAGGGAAAAATGATGAGAGTAATTTTTTACGATGCGCGCGCGCACCGTCACGAAAAACCGACACCTTGAAGTAGCTATAGTCAACTTTTTCTATTGTTAGTGTCGTTTTTTCTACAAACGTAGAATGAGGCAAAAATTTTTTTTTTAAAGATTTTTATCTTGTTACGCCAAAGAAGTATAACTTCTAACGCGTGTACATAAGTACACACACACTTTTTTTTAAAGACTTTTATCTTGTTAAGCCAAAGAAGTATAACTTCTAAAGTGTGTACACTTATGTATACACACACTTTTTTATTTTATATTCTGTGACGTCATATACATGCGAGAGAGACGCGTAGATAGAAATGTATTGTCGCCAACGTACATACCACGTTGAAATTCCGATCACCGAAATTAAGCAACGTCGGGTGCGGTCAGTACTTGGATGAGTGAGCTCCTGGGAACACCGCGTAACGTTTGCTTTTTACTGCTCAAATTAATCTCAATCTCGTCAATTATGAACCAATTTCAATGATTCTTTTTTATTTGAATCGGTTATATTCAGAGGTGGTCCCATTTTTTTTTAATACTTATTTATATTTATGTGAAATATAGGTTGGCATTGACTTCAAATATATTATTAGGTAGCGCGAATAGCAATATTGTTTTATTTTATTTGGTTAATTTAATAATTTATTTATTTTTCACCTTTTAATGCCTTATAATTTTTTCACATCGAAGGCGGTTTATTTTTTTTTGTATTTTTTTATTATTATTAAATACAAAATTCAAGTAGGTGTGGTGTGTTTGGCGGCGCTAGGTAGTCGGTGCGTGCCGTTTAACCTTAGTAGACCAAGTGGCCGACAAAAGAATTTGAATCTTATAGTTATACAGATAGGGTTGTAAATGTTTTTGAGTACTTCGTTAATAGTGCAAAGTTTGTGTTTTAACATGTACATTTGGAAATGTGACGTCACGAAATTTAGGACCCCTCCCACTCCCTTAACGTGTGACGCAATTTATGGATGGTCTGTAATGGAGTTGATTGTACATGCCAAATAATAAATCTTAACGTCAGTAAAATAATTTAGATATAGCAATTAAATGTTCCGACGCTTAGTGGCAACGTATTCGTGCATAATATTGATGTTTCACATCTGCCAGGCGTCCCGTGATGGCTCAATTTTTTTAATCGATAGATATTAAAGTATACCTCGGTATTATCATAAGCCTCTTGAGCAGTGCATTCCGCTCGATTTGTCGGGTTCGACAGTGCGAATATTATTGGTCTGTCACTATTTTTAGCCATTTCTTTCAAAATATCGGGAGTGAAAGCGCCGCCTTTCGTAGAACAACCTAAATACAGGAACAAAGAACTTAATTACTATCATAGAAATAATAGATTTGATCTTTTACTTATAATGGTTAAATTCAGAAAATTATTCACTGATTTAAAAAATTCTTTCACCCATAGAAAAAAAGGTACATTATCAGCGAGTAATCATAAACTGTATTTGATTTTGAAATTCTGTATTAACACAAAACGAAGCCATGAACAAAGCTTTTATATAATAAAGAAGAGGAGTTCCATTGTTGAACCGAAGACTTCTTTTCGTGTGAATGTACGAGCAAACGCCCCTCTCTGCAACGGCTTTCAAAATATTGATGATTTCTAAAACAAATATACGGTCATATAAAAAGAACATATATCAAGTTCAGGTGTCCTCACGATATTTTCCTTCACCGACAGTGTTATGATTTCGAATCGATATTCCATCTATCAAACCATTCGTCTACATCTCGATACTTATTACCAATCCGATGTCGAAACTTACATTTCTAAGTAGAGATAGAGCAGAATGCTGGGGATTTGTACTCGATGCGGTCACGATCATCTTTCATATATTAATAAATTCATTACAATGACTTTCTTTCAGTTCATTACATTTCAGGATCGGTCGGTGAAAACCTGCATTTTGTAAAGGACCGGCATGATCTAAATATTAGAAACTGTAACAAACTGGTCAACCCATGTTTCAGACTTAGCAAAACCGATAATAGTTTCTTAGATAATAGTGTTAGGTTTTACAGTAATGTCCCAAAACATATTACCGATTTGCCAGACTGTACATTTTAGCGCTATGTCAAGCGGGTTTTAGTGTCGTAAGGCTATAATAGAGTGGATCAATATGTGAGTGGAGAGTGAATTACAGTCACTTTGTCTTAATTAAATAGAAAAAAAATCCATATAGAAACAATGATGATTCGATGATAGCACACCCCTTCGGTTGACGTCAGTTCGAACGCCGTAAATAGCGCGAACAATCAGCGCAACGAAATATGGTTGTGATGGCCAAATACGTACATTATCTCAGATGTAAACTTTTGTCTAAAAGTAGGAAAATTGCAATTAAATAAAAATTAATCGCTGAACGTACGTAAGTACATAACATTTAAACAACTAAACCTCAATATCTTCTTCCCTTATCCCAATGAAGCTGTGAAGACCCTGCAGGGTCAATAGCGTAGTCAGTTCGAAAAAAAAAAAACAATTTATCTCCAGAACTATTCTTCCGTTAGATTTTTTTTATTGTCGCTGAGTATAATGTGTCCAAATTTAATAACAAATGAATTACCTAAGACAGACTTTAAACTTGAATAACGATTTAAATTGCCAGTATATTTTATGACTGCCAATTTCACCGTAATATTTGTTTGTTACAGTAGGCAAACGAACAGACGGATCACTTGATGTTAAGAGATTACCGCCGTCCATAGACACTAGCAACGCCAGGGGAGTCGCAAGTGCGTTCCAGTCTATGTTTGGGGGAAAGGGGAAGGTTGAAGGGAGGAGAAGGGTTGAGGGGATGGGGAGGAGGACGGGTTGAGGGGAGGTGGTCCTCCAGGATAACGTAGCGTAGCGTAACATATATTTATCTTCTTTTTAACCCTTTATAGGTTCCAGCGTTTGACCACAATTTCACCTGATGTTAAATGACTACGTGATCTAAGATATTTGCGTTTACCAAACACATTAAACCTACAGGGGGATTGAATATAACTGGGACTCGAAACGAGTACAGTTAAAAGATACACACAGTTTCTTGGCGGCAGGTGGTAGCTCACCAGAGGGCCTTATAAAAGTCCTACCAACGTTCAATGGCTCCATCACGAGTTTCACTACAAATTCCGGCACATTTGCAAAGATTCAATTATACTTCGATATACGTAATATTCGAATACGGTAAGCCATCGCTTTAGAATTACACTTTTTAATGTAAAATATCTATAGGCGCACCCTAAACCTGATTTTGGCCTGGTCTATACAACCGTCGTTTTGGATCCGAGAACTGAGATACCGAAAATCTGAGCAGGTTGGTAAGGTAACGACTACACCTATTTGGTTAATTCTCTTATTTTTCGTGTTTGTAATTATCAATACAAGGTTAGTATGAAAACAACGTTTTAAAAATCGTATAAAGTAAAATATTGAGTTACAAAATCTCCATACAGAAAGTAAGCCAGACAGAAGACAGCAAGGGCATCTTGAAAAACATTGGCAGATTAACATTCAGTTCCAATTTTATTTAATTAAGTATATCATTATATTATAGAGATAAGATTTTATATAATTTTCTTCGTTATTAAACGAGTGTGAAACCGATGCGAGTAACTAGTATCATAAATAAATCAAAATCATAATCAAAATCCTCTATATTCAATTAAGGCCCTGAGAAGGCACTTATGAACGTCAACACTACCACCGGTTCGGAAAACAACCCACTTATCGAGAAGAACCGGCAAGAAACTCGATCTGGTTTAT
This sequence comes from Antheraea pernyi, assembly GCA_015888305.1. Classification (NCBI taxonomy): domain Eukaryota; kingdom Metazoa; phylum Arthropoda; class Insecta; order Lepidoptera; family Saturniidae; genus Antheraea; species Antheraea pernyi. The sequence continues at coordinate 123,034 of MU159198.1, forward strand.
CTTTTCATAATAACTAACATATTTTTTTAACATTTTCATATATTATTTTTTTATTAATAATTGGATGGGTGACCGCCTGGGAACACCGTGTGACGTTGGCTTTTTGCAAATTAATCTTCAGTATTTTTTTAAATGACTATATTTAGTCATATTTTGAAATTAGGTATAATATCATATTTTTTATAATATCACGACATTTTAATTTTTTTAAATCTTATAAATAGACATATAAACTGATCGAGGTCTCTCTTACGTGCATCCAAAAAAAATTGTTTTGTATAAGTTATATGCATAAAAGAACAGATTACGACAGGAATCTGCAATGGCATTACAAATTTGTTCCATAAAATAATAACTATTTATTTTATTATAGAAATATTCGTTTTCATTAATGTAAAATTCAAAAATTCAATTAGGCGCGTTGTGTTTGGCGGTATTTTTGAAAGGGCGCTAGATTGTCGTCGCGTGACGCGTAACACTAGTAGACCGAGAGGCTTACAAAAGAGTTTGAATCTTATAGTTATACAGATAGGGTTGTAAATGTTTTTCAGTATTTGGAAATGTGACGTCACGAAATTTAGGACCTCTCCCACTCCCTTAACATGTGACGTAATTTATGGACGGTCTGTAGTGAAGTTGATTGTACATGCCAAATATTAAATCTTAATGACAGTAAAATAATTTAGATATAGCAATTAAATGTTCCGATGCTTAGTGGCAGCATGAATATGATAACATTGATATTTCACATCTGCCAGGCGTCCCGTGACGGCTCAATTTTTTTAATCGATAGATATTAAAGTATACCTCGGTATTATCATAAGCCTCTTGAGCAGTGCATTCCGCTCGATTTGTCGGGTTCGACAGTGCGAATATTATTGGTCTGTCACTATTTTTAGCCATTTCTTTCAAAATATCGGGAGTGAAAGCGCCGCCTTTCGTAGAACAACCTTCAAACAGTAACAAACAACTTAATTACTATAATAGAAATAATAGATTTGATCTTTTACTTATAATGGTTAAATTCAGAAAATTATTCACTGATTTAAAAAATTCTTTCACCCATAGAAAAAAAGCTACATTATCAGCGAGTAATCATAAACTGTATTTGATTTTGAAATTCTGTATTAACGCAAAACGAGGTCATGAACAAAAGTTGTTATTATATAATTGTTGTTATATAATAAAGAAGAGGAGTTCCATTGTTCAGCCAAAGACTTCTTTTCGTGTGAATGTACGAGCAAACGCCCCTCTCTGCAACGGCTTTCAAAATATTGATGATTTCTAAAACAAATATACGGTCATATAAAAAGAACATATATCAAGTTCAGGTGTCCTCACGATATTTTCCTTCACCGACAGTGTTATGATTTCGAATCGATATTCCATCTATCAAACCATTCGTCTACATCTCGATACTTATTACCAATCCGATGTCGAAACTTACATTTCTAAGTAGAGATAGAGCAGAATGCTGGGGATTTGTACTCGATGCGGTCACGATCATCTTTCATATATTAATAAATTCATTACAATGACTTTCTTTAAGTTCATTACATTTCAGGATCGGTCGGTGAAAACCTGCATTTTGTAAAGGACCGGCATGATCTAAATACTAGAAACTGTAACAAACTGGTCAACCCATGTTTCAGACTTAGCAAAACCAATAATAGTTTCTTAGGTAATAGTGTTAGGTTTTACAATAATGTCCCAAAACATATTACCGATTTGCCAGACTGTAAATTTAAGCGCTATGTCAAGCGGGTTTTAGAGTTGAAAGGCTATAGAGTGGATCAATATGTGAACGATGGTGATGTCTAGAATTTACTCCTCTCAGTGCATCCGCAAAAAACGGTATTGTAACGTATAATGCATTTCAAATATATATATTCTAAAAGACGTACCCCATCGAGTTTCTCGCCGGTTCTTCTCGACCACTGGGATGTTTTCCGAACCAGTGGTAGTTTTGACGTTCATAAGCGACGTATTAGGGCCTAAACTGAATAAAGTATTTTTGATTTGATTCGGTTAATGTGTCTCCAACAGCCGAGAGTCACTTTGTCTTCATTAAATAGAAAAAAAATCCATATTGAAACAATGATGATTCGATGATAGCACACCCCTTCGGTCGACGTCAGTTTGAACGTTGTAAATAGCGTGAACAATCACCGCAATGAAATATGGTTGTGATGGCCAAATACGTACATTCCCTCAGACGTTTGTCTAACAGTAGGAAAATTGCAATTAAATAAAAATTAATCGCTGAACGTACGTAAGTGCATAACATTTAAACGACTAAACCTCAATATCGTCTTCCCTTATCCCACCTAAGTAGGTTCGGCACAACATGTTTTCCTTTTCCGCTCTCGCCTAACAGGTGTCATCTTAGTATTCACATTACACACATTTCCTTTTTCACACAATTCATCCATACCTTTTTCGGTCTTCCTCTACTCCTAAATCTATCCACCATCATACTCAAAGCTTTCCTAGTTACATGGTCTTCATCTCTCCTCATGACATGCCCATACCATGTTAACCTATTACTCCTCAACATCTCTGTCACTGGTGCTATTTTCAAACTTCCTCTGATATATTCATTCCTAATCTTATCCATTCTAGTTACACCACACATCCACCTTAACATTCGCATCTCTGCCACATGTAGTTTTCTTTCATCCGTCTCTCTAGTCGCCGTCGCCCAGAACTCAGATGCGTACAACATGACTGGTCTTATAATAGTTTAAAAAGAATCAATGGAATCTATATCTATATTAAGTTTGTGATACAATTTCTTTTCACGTTTCTCTGTTTGTTTCCTTAGGTTTTCTAAACTACTTCTAAAACTTAAAAAGACTGGATTCAGTAAAAGACCGACATGATTTAATTAGAAACAATGACAAGTTAGCAAGGCCGGTTACAATTCCTTAGGTAATAGTGTTAGCTTTTATAACAAAGTCCCAATACCACCGATTCGGATAACAACCCAGTCATCGAGAAGAACCGGCAAGAAACTCGATCTGGTTTATCTTTTCATAATAACTAACATATTTTTTAACATATTAATTTTTATTAATATACTAGCGAACACGGCAGACGTTGTCCCGCCTGATTATAAAAAATACTTTGACAAATTATATACCAAAACGTTCCTCATTGATTAATGACTTTATTCACTGGTGAAAACCGCATGAAAATCCGTTCAGTAGTTTTTGAGTTTATCGCGAACAGACAGACAGACGCGGTAGAGGACTTTGTTTTATACTATTTAATAAATAATATATACTTTGTTATTTTAATAAAAAAGGATACTTTACGAAACCCACCAACGAGACACGTGGCCTTAATCTTTCGAACTAAACTCAATAGGTCCAGCTCCGGTTCGTCATCTTTAGCAAAGTTTAAAGATAATTCAGCCACTCCCCCTTTCCGCTTATTTGTTAATAGCCCTTCCATATCAAACATGTAGATCCGGTTTCTGGCGTCTTTTTCCGATACCCCTTCTTCTATCATTGCGCTAACAATTAGATTTGCTATGCCGTTTGCTGCCTAGAAAAAAGAATGTAAACGCATCTAGTTTAACATTAGAATTGTAAGAACTAACATAGTCGTTGGGAAATATTTATTCTGTAGCCAAATTTTACTAGGTAGGCCAAAAGCAAGACCGAAAGACGAGCTGCAGTCTATAGCAGGTAAGAGCTGAATGGACATTGCAAGGTGTCGTAACGCGTGGCTTTCTCTGAAAGAGGCCTTTATCCGAAAAAGGGTTTACAAAAACTGATGTTACTAAATTGTATGTTAAAAATAGCAACAAACTAACAATCAGTAGAATAATTAGGCTTTTTTATTTATTTAATTTTTACTTGTTGATTCCCTCACGTTGATACAGATTTAATCTATCCCTCTGGAAAGGTTATTTGTCTGGATGAATAAGTCCTTCTCTGTACCTTTGAAGACATGTATACAAAATTTCATGGCATTCGGTCGAGTAGTCAAAACGTGTGTTTTGACTACTCACAAACGACACAAAAAGTGTAACAAACAGACAAACTCACATTCACATTTATAATATTAATAAGGATGTCACACCTAGTGTATGGTAGTTACCACCCAGTTGGACATAATCGTGTCTTCTAATATATATTCCCTTTTCCGGATAAACTACACGTTTCTCGCAGTTGAAATTGTTAGTAGAACACTTTCTTGAATATAGTGGTACCTCAAACTTTCGCGATAAGTGGGACCGAGCGATAAACGCGTAAGTGGGGGCATAATTTGTCATATAAATACATATAAATTACTTTTATGTGGGACTGAAGATAAAAGTTGTTATTATATAATTGTTGTTATATAATAAAGAAGAGGAGTTCCATTGTTCAGCCAAAGACTTCTTTTCGTGTGAATGTACGAGCAAACGCCCCTCTCTGCAACGGCTTTCAAAATATTGATGATTTCTAAAACAAATATACGGTCATATAAAAAGAACATATATCAAGTTCAGGTGTCCTCACGATATTTTCCTTCACCGACAGTGTTATGATTTCGAATCGATATTCCATCTATCAAACCATTCGTCTACATCTCGATACTTATTACCAATCCGATGTCGAAACTTACATTTCTAAGTAGAGATAGAGCAGAATGCTGGGGATTTGTACTCGATGCGGTCACGATCATCTTTCATATATTAATAAATTCATTACAATGACTTTCTTTAAGTTCATTACATTTCAGGATCGGTCGGTGAAAACCTGCATTTTGTAAAGGACCGGCATGATCTAAATACTAGAAACTGTAACAAACTGGTCAACCCATGTTTCAGACTTAGCAAAACCAATAATAGTTTCTTAGGTAATAGTGTTAGGTTTTACAATAATGTCCCAAAACATATTACCGATTTGCCAGACTGTAAATTTAAGCGCTATGTCAAGCGGGTTTTAGAGTTGAAAGGCTATAGAGTGGATCAATATGTGAACGATGGTGATGTCTAGAATTTACTCCTCTCAGTGCATCCGCAAAAAACGGTATTGTAACGTATAATGCATTTCAAATATATATATTCTAAAAGACGTACCCCATCGAGTTTCTCGCCGGTTCTTCTCGACCACTGGGATGTTTTCCGAACCAGTGGTAGTTTTGACGTTCATAAGCGACGTATTAGGGCCTAAACTGAATAAAGTATTTTTGATTTGATTCGGTTAATGTGTCTCCAACAGCCGAGAGTCACTTTGTCTTCATTAAATAGAAAAAAAATCCATATTGAAACAATGATGATTCGATGATAGCACACCCCTTCGGTCGACGTCAGTTTGAACGTTGTAAATAGCGTGAACAATCACCGCAATGAAATATGGTTGTGATGGCCAAATACGTACATTCCCTCAGACGTTTGTCTAACAGTAGGAAAATTGCAATTAAATAAAAATTAATCGCTGAACGTACGTAAGTGCATAACATTTAAACGACTAAACCTCAATATCGTCTTCCCTTATCCCACCTAAGTAGGTTCGGCACAACATGTTTTCCTTTTCCGCTCTCGCCTAACAGGTGTCATCTTAGTATTCACATTACACACATTTCCTTTTTCACACAATTCATCCATACCTTTTTCGGTCTTCCTCTACTCCTAAATCTATCCACCATCATACTCAAAGCTTTCCTAGTTACATGGTCTTCATCTCTCCTCATGACATGCCCATACCATGTTAACCTATTACTCCTCAACATCTCTGTCACTGGTGCTATTTTCAAACTTCCTCTGATATATTCATTCCTAATCTTATCCATTCTAGTTACACCACACATCCACCTTAACATTCGCATCTCTGCCACATGTAGTTTTCTTTCATCCGTCTCTCTAGTCGCCGTCGCCCAGAACTCAGATGCGTACAACATGACTGGTCTTATAATAGTTTAAAAAGAATCAATGGAATCTATATCTATATTAAGTTTGTGATACAATTTCTTTTCACGTTTCTCTGTTTGTTTCCTTAGGTTTTCTAAACTACTTCTAAAACTTAAAAAGACTGGATTCAGTAAAAGACCGACATGATTTAATTAGAAACAATGACAAGTTAGCAAGGCCGGTTACAATTCCTTAGGTAATAGTGTTAGCTTTTATAACAAAGTCCCAAAGCATATTACAGGTTTGCCGGACTGTAAGTTTAAGCACCATGCCAAGTGGGTTTTGGTGTCAAAAGGCTATTATAGAGTGGATCATTATGCGAATGATGGTGATGTGTGGAATTGACTCCTCTCCGTGCATCGAATAAAACGATTGTAATGTATTGTAAATATATATGTTAAAATGATAAACCCGATCGAGTTTCTTGTCGCTTCTTCTCTATGACTGCGTTGGTTTCCTTATCGACGGTAGTTGTGTCGTTCAAAAGCGCTTTATTAGGGCCTAAACTGAATAAAGTAAGGCACTTATGAACGTCTTATGAACACTACCACCGATTCGGATAACAACCCAGTCATCGAGAAGAACCGGCAAGAAACTCGATCTGGTTTATCTTTTCATAATAACTAACATATTTTTTAACATATTAATTTTTATTAATATACTAGCGAACACGGCAGACGTTGTCCCGCCTGATTATAAAAAATACTTTGACAAATTATATACCAAAACGTTCCTCATTGATTAATGACTTTATTCACTGGTGAAAACCGCATGAAAATCCGTTCAGTAGTTTTTGAGTTTATCGCGAACAGACAGACAGACGCGGTAGAGGACTTTGTTTTATACTATTTAATAAATAATATATACTTTGTTATTTTAATAAAAAAGGATACTTTACGAAACCCACCAACGAGACACGTGGCCTTAATCTTTCGAACTAAACTCAATAGGTCCAGCTCCGGTTCGTCATCTTTAGCAAAGTTTAAAGATAATTCAGCCACTCCCCCTTTCCGCTTATTTGTTAATAGCCCTTCCATATCAAACATGTAGATCCGGTTTCTGGCGTCTTTTTCCGATACCCCTTCTTCTATCATTGCGCTAACAATTAGATTTGCTATGCCGTTTGCTGCCTAGAAAAAAGAATGTAAACGCATCTAGTTTAACATTAGAATTGTAAGAACTAACATAGTCGTTGGGAAATATTTATTCTGTAGCCAAATTTTACTAGGTAGGCCAAAAGCAAGACCGAAAGACGAGCTGCAGTCTATAGCAGGTAAGAGCTGAATGGACATTGCAAGGTGTCGTAACGCGTGGCTTTCTCTGAAAGAGGCCTTTATCCGAAAAAGGGTTTACAAAAACTGATGTTACTAAATTGTATGTTAAAAATAGCAACAAACTAACAATCAGTAGAATAATTAGGCTTTTTTATTTATTTAATTTTTACTTGTTGATTCCCTCACGTTGATACAGATTTAATCTATCCCTCTGGAAAGGTTATTTGTCTGGATGAATAAGTCCTTCTCTGTACCTTTGAAGACATGTATACAAAATTTCATGGCATTCGGTCGAGTAGTCAAAACGTGTGTTTTGACTACTCACAAACGACACAAAAAGTGTAACAAACAGACAAACTCACATTCACATTTATAATATTAATAAGGATGTCACACCTAGTGTATGGTAGTTACCACCCAGTTGGACATAATCGTGTCTTCTAATATATATTCCCTTTTCCGGATAAACTACACGTTTCTCGCAGTTGAAATTGTTAGTAGAACACTTTCTTGAATATAGTGGTACCTCAAACTTTCGCGATAAGTATTTTAACATTACAACTTTTTTTCTAATTTTATTTATTTTTATCTTCAGTCCCACATAAAAGTAATTTATATGTATTTATATGACAAATTATGCCCCCACTTACGCGTTTATCTGTGGGACTGAAGATAAAAATAAATAAAATTAGAAAAAAAGTTGTAATGTTAAAATACAAAATCATAAATTAAAGTTATTTTGCCGGACAAGTTTTCATCAAATTTAATAGTAAAATATAGGTATCTGCCAAGCCAAAACTTTTTCAAAATCTCCTCTATATCCTGATAATTTTGTTTCTCCTTGTATTATTGAAAAAATATGCTCTTCTTTGGAATCTATTTTCTGAAATTTGTAACCTTTTTTTAATCAAACTCAGGCCTTCGGTGAAATTCGAAACCACCATTTATTTTGATTTTCTGATTAAACTGGGTGTAAAGACTCGAGCCCTTTGATGTTTTATTCTTGCCTTCTTGTTTCCATGAGCTCATCGACAGTCAATTTCTAATATTAGGAACCCAGCAGTTGTCGAACGTTATCACTATTCACATCCAAATTTATTTTTCTGCCAAGATACGTCTTCCATCATATTACCAATTTCATCAGTCTCTGACATTCATTCCGTTCTTTCTCGTTTTCTATTGATGTACAGAAAAGTGACTGCGTTATGCCTGAAGATACGCACAGCAAATATATATATTCTAAAAGACGTACCCCATCGAGTTTCTCGCCGGTTCTTCTCGACCACTGGGATGTTTTCCGAACCAGTGGTAGTTTTGACGTTCATAAGCGACGTATTAGGGCCTAAACTGAATAAAGTATTTTTGATTTGATTCGGTTAATGTGTCTCCAACAGCCGAGAGTCACTTTGTCTTCATTAAATAGAAAAAAAATCCATATTGAAACAATGATGATTCGATGATAGCACACCCCTTCGGTCGACGTCAGTTTGAACGTTGTAAATAGCGTGAACAATCACCGCAATGAAATATGGTTGTGATGGCCAAATACGTACATTCCCTCAGACGTTTGTCTAACAGTAGGAAAATTGCAATTAAATAAAAATTAATCGCTGAACGTACGTAAGTGCATAACATTTAAACGACTAAACCTCAATATCGTCTTCCCTTATCCCACCTAAGTAGGTTCGGCACAACATGTTTTCCTTTTCCGCTCTCGCCTAACAGGTGTCATCTTAGTATTCACATTACACACATTTCCTTTTTCACACAATTCATCCATACCTTTTTCGGTCTTCCTCTACTCCTAAATCTATCCACCATCATACTCAAAGCTTTCCTAGTTACATGGTCTTCATCTCTCCTCATGACATGCCCATACCATGTTAACCTATTACTCCTCAACATCTCTGTCACTGGTGCTATTTTCAAACTTCCTCTGATATATTCATTCCTAATCTTATCCATTCTAGTTACACCACACATCCACCTTAACATTCGCATCTCTGCCACATGTAGTTTTCTCTCATCCGTCTCTCTAGTCGCCCAGCACTCAGATGAGAATAATATTATCCTTAATCTTTCTTTTGGTGATCCTACATGCAGCCAACAGTCCGGCGACGGCAACGCTCGCCGTCCCTTGGATGTCATCATTAAAAGTGCAGTAACAGTTTTTGTATTTATCAAGAAGACGAGTTGCGTTATTTATAGCGAAGTCTTCGAACTATTAAACATAAAAATAGCATTATTCAAAGATCTTATGTCATCAATAGCAAACTTAGCTAGTTTCGTATTGTCGTTTCACAAACTGAGTCACGGTTATCCATAGAAGCTGATAGACAACCCTGTTTGCTTTTATTATCAATAGATTTACCACATAGCATGCTAGTTAAATACTCTTTTTACTCTATTGCCATACTAAGATGACATTTGACAGGAGAGAGTGGAAAAAGAAAACATGTTGTGCCGACCCTACTTAACTGGGATAAGGGTAATGATGATGATGAACTCTATTGCCATACTTGTTTATTTTTTTATTAGTTCAAGTTTTACGTAAGCACTGATGGGGGCGGGGGGTCCTCGATTTGCTTATTTTTGATAGCATAGGAGTTGGTGTTTGGGTAGTGATTACGTCAGCAAAATTTATGTATTTGACCAGAACAGATTTAAAAATACTTATATAAATGTTAACGTATGCAAGGAGGAGGGTTATGAGCACTGCTTACTTTTGCTGAGCTGGGGGGAGAGGGCGGTCAGTTATTACAGAAACTCTGCTTACGTATTATTTTAATGGGTCCGTTAGTATTCCGGAAACTATATAATGTGATTATGAACAGTTACAAACACAGTCTAATTTGATTTTACAAACAAAACATTAAAAATATTTGAGTAACTAGTTTATCGGTGCATTTATAAAATGTGTAATAAATAACTAAAAACACAGCCACGTGTCATTTTACTATCAAAGCATTATAAATCTTTGCGTAAGTTTAACAAAGCCTATATAATGTGTTTAGTAAACAGTTACACACAGCCTAATTTGATTTTACTAACAACACATTACAAATCTTTACGTAATTAATTTATCAGAGGTTATATTATGTCTTAGGAGGTAAACGAACAGGTGAGTCACCTGATGTTAAGTGATCACCACCATCCATAGACACTAACACCAGGGGAGTCGAAAGTGCGTTGCAAGCCTTTGTTTGGGGGAAGGGGTTGGCGGGGGGAGAGTAGACGGGAGGGGGAGCTGGGCCTCCGGCGCTCTCACTGACCGAACGAATTTCTCGTTTTCTATTGATGTACAGAAAAGTGACTGCGTTATGCCTGAAGATACGCACAGTACAATACAAAAACAACGGCGATCAAACAAACATACCGGCCGGCATAGATGCCACGTTACGCTTTTAGGGCCCCATATTATAAGGAGGCAAAATAAATTTTTCGTCGAAACAGTTTCGTTGACTCCGTATTCGTGTAAGTCAAGGTATCACTTTTTTTTTCTTTTTTTTTACAATTATTTCTTAATTTGTTCTCCTTTTTCAGGGTGAGATCTATTATTAACTCTAATTTCTAAATTTCCTTATCTACTTATTTCGGAACCCGGCCACTTTTGCGATTTTGTGCCTGATGGTAAACGCAGTACAATCCAAAAACAATGACGACCACCGAGTGACACACGATCCATCGCCGGTCGCCGCTGTCATGCCAGCCTGCGAAAAGCTGGATATGCACAGGCTGATCCCGAAACGCGACCCGCAGAAGCGAATCACTATGACGGGCTTTTTCGCCATGTACATGGTGGTTGCGACCCAGTCAGGCTGTAAAACCCTACCATCCCGCAAACTTGTACTTCAATGATATAAAACAAAACAGTAAATGTACATAATGACGATATTTTTTTTTTCGTATCTACCATACTATTCAAATTTTACTACCGTACAATATTACTACATATTATAAAACAAAGTTCTCTGCCACGTGTCTGTCTGTAGGTTATCAATTCGTCTGTATTTTTTTTTTGTTACCTCATAACTTTGGACTGGGTAAACCGATTTTGATTATTCTTTTTTTATTTGAAAGCTTGTGCTTCCCATGTGGTCCCATTTCAATTTGGTCCAGTTCCGACAACGGCATCCAGTGCAAAACCGTATAAGTTTTAAATTTGCATTAAGTATGTACACGACAAATAGACGAATAACTCAATATCACGCTAACCGATTTCGATGATTCATTTTTTATTAGAAAGGATGTACTTCAAGGGTAGTTTGATGAGAGTTTAGTTAGGTTCTGATTATGGGATCCGTGACAAAGTAAGAAAACTTTCAAGAAACGAGCCCACTTCTTTCTTAAGGGCCGGCAACGCATCTGTGTTTCCTCTCGTATCGCAATTGTCCATGGGCGGCCGTGATCACTTACCATCAGGTGACCCGTATGGTCGTTTGCCACCAATATTATAAAAAAAAAATCTTCAATTCTTAGGAGCCTATTGTACTTATGTTCGTTGCTGTGTTGCAACATGACGCAAGCATTGTAAATACATTACTTAAGGTGTATAATGTGTGAAGCGATGGTAGCCGAGTTGGTGGTAGAAACTATCGCGGACTATTGATAAGGTTGCGTTCGTACCAAACGTTACTTATTGTACAACCAATTAAAACCATATCGCATACCATACCGCAAAAATGCGCATATTTTAATATACTTAAGGCGGAACGGAGTTCGCGGGCACTGCTAGTAAAATATATTTATGTACACTAAAAATGGAAAAATAAAGTAAATTTTCAAAAAAAAGTATTAACCGACTTCAATATCAATCAAAAACCCATAAGGCACTAAAAAGCGGAAAATAAATAGTTTATCAAATCAACCAAATTAAATAAAACATATGAATATGTGTGCTACCTAGAGATGTACTGGAAGTCGGTACCAACCAAAATTTTTGTATTACAGAGACGCGAGAGTGGACTTAAACTTTGTACCTGTAGATGATATGATTTTCGGTTTGGTTGGCACCGACTTCCAATACATCTCTAGGTAGCACACATATTCATATGTTTTATTTCATTTGGTTAATTTGATAAACTATTTATTTTCCGCTTTTTAGTGCCTTATGGGTTTTTGATTGATATTGAAGTCGCTTAATACTTTTTTTTGAAAATTTACTTTATTTATTATCAAGACGGGACAACGTCCACCGGGTCCGCTAGCAGTATACAAGCTGAATGTTTAGACAGTAGCAATATTTATGCACTCGATTCTCATTCTAAATCAATTAAAAAATAAGTGCTTAATATTTGACGTAATTATCTAAAAAAATACAAAAATTATACACAATTGTCTGCACGTCTATATTAAAACATAGTGTCAATAACCGTCGGGTTATTTCACTGTCATTTGAAAGAGAACGTGGAAACGGCATGAACAAAACGAAAGGGTTTATTTTCCGTTTTATTATCGAACTCCGGGTCGCCCATTGCAGCTTTGAGCACCGTTCATTGCGCCTATTTTTATTACGAGAGTGTTTATACTTTTGCAAGTCTTAGAACAAACTTTAGCTTAGGTTTTCGTGGTTGTTTGTTAGTATTTGTTTTGATATTATTGTTTTATATGTTAAACGTGACCATGAAGTGTCATATCCTAGAATACTGCTAGTGCTAATACCTTTCACCTGGTATATAATACATTTCTATGTAATAACATATGTATGTAATGAATAAATACCTACAGAACCAGCTCCGAGGAAGAGAATAATATTATCCTTAATCTTTCTTTTGGTGATCCTACATGCAGCCAACAGTCCGGCGACGGCAACGCTCGCCGTCCCTTGGATGTCATCATTAAAAGTGCAGTAACAGTTTTTGTATTTATCAAGAAGACGAGTTGCGTTATTGATAGCGAAGTCTTCGAACTATTAAACATAAAAATAGCATTATTCAAAGATCTTATGTCATCAATAGCAAAGCTTAGCTAGTTTCGTATTGTCGTTTCACAAACTGAGTCACGGTTATCCATAGAAGCTGATAGACAACCCTGTTTGCTTTTATTATCAATAGATTTACCACATAGCATGCTAGTTAAATACTCTTTTTACTCTATTGCCATACTAAGATGACATTTGACAGGAGAGAGTGGAAAAAGAAAACATGTTGTGCCGACCCTACTTAACTGGGATAAGGGTAATGATGATGATGAACTCTATTGCCATACTTGTTTATTTTTTTATTAGTTCAAGTTTTACGTAAGCACTGATGGGGGCGGGGGATCCTTGATTTGCTTATTTTTGATGACATAGGAGTTGGGGGGTTTGGGTAGTGATTACGTCAGCAAAATTTATGTATTTGACCAGAACAGATTTAAAAATACTTATATAAATGTTAACGTATGCAAGGAGGAGGGTTATGAGCACTGCTTACTTTTGCTGAGCTGGGGGGAGAGGGCGGTCAGTTATTACAGAAACTCTGCTTACGTATTATTTTAATGGGTCCGTTAGTATTCCGGAAACTATATAATGTGATTATGAACAGTTACAAACACAGTCTAATTTGATTTTACAAACAAAACATTAAAAATATTTGAGTAACTAGTTTATCGGTGCATTTATAAAATGTGTAATAAATAACTAAAAACACAGCCACGTGTCATTTTACTATCAAAGCATTATAAATCTTTGCGTAAGTTTAACAAAGCCTATATAATGTGTTTAGTAAACAGTTACACACAGCCTAATTTGATTTTACTAACAACACATTACAAATCTTTACGTAATTAATTTATCAGAGGTTATATTATGTCTTAGGAGGTAAACGAACAGGTGAGTCACCTGATGTTAAGTGATCACCACCATCCATAGACACTAACACCAGGGGAGTCGAAAGTGCGTTGCAAGCCTTTGTTTGGGGGAAGGGGTTGGCGGGGGGAGAGTAGACGGGAGGGGGAGCTGGGCCTCCGGCGCTCTCACTGACCGAACGAGCCGCAACAATGCAGGCACTGTTACCTCACGTCGGTTTTCTATAAGAGGGTGGTACTACCCCGGACGAGCCGACCCATTCATGCTGAAACCAGTAATTTAATAAACAATTAAAACACACCGACTAATTTGATTTAATTAACAAAACAATAAACATCTTGAGTGGATAGTTTATAATATATTTATACTGTACTCAAAACATCGCAGCGGATAGTAGTTAGTATAAGGCGATAGCTATCAGAATGTGTCCCGCCAAAACGAAGTACATGATCTGGTCTATCTACTTTTTATTTTGTAATATACAAAACGTACAAAATAGTTTATTTAAAACTCTTGTTAATAAGTTCAATTTACTTGCAAAAGTACGTTCGTTCCGTACACCCAGTTAGGCTGTAAAACCCTACCACCCCGCAAACTTGTACTTCAATGATATAAAACAAAACAGTAAATGTACATAATGACGGCAATTTTTTTTCTCGTATCTACCATACTATTCAAATTTTACTACCGTACAATATTACTACATATTATAAAACAAAGTTCTCTGCCACGTGTCTGTCTGTCTGTTCACGATAAACTCAAAAACTACTGAACGGATTTGCATACGGTTTTCACCAGTAGGTTAACTGATTCATATATAACTTGTTAAGGTTTTTTTATTATCAAGACGGGACAACGTCCACCGGGTCCGGTTGCAGTATACAAGCTGAATGTTTAGACAGTAGCAATATTTATGAAGGATACTCTGCACTCGATTCTCATTCTAAATCAATTAAAAAATAAGTGCTTAATATTTGACGTAATTATCTAAAAAAATACAAAAATTATACACAATTGTCTGCACGTCTATATTAAAACATAGTGTCAATAACCGTCGGGTTATTTCACTGTCATTTGAAAGAGAACGTGGGAACGGCATGAACAAAACGAAAGGGTTTATTTTCCGTTTTATTATCGAACTCCGGGTCGCCCATTGCAGCTTTGAGCACCGTTCATTGCGCCTATTTTTATTACGAGAGTGTTTATACTTTTGCAAGTCTTAGAACAAACTTTAGCTTAGGTTTTCGTGGTTGTTTGTTAGTATTTGTTTTGATATTATTGTTTTATATGTTAAACGTGACCATGAAGTGTCATATCCTAGAATACTGCTAGTGCTTAACCTTTCACCTGGTATATAATACATTTCTATGTAATAACATATGTATTCAATGAATAAATACCTACAGAACCAGCTCCGAGGAAGAGAATAATATTATCCTTAATCTTTCTTTTGGTGATCCTACATGCAGCCAACAGTCCGGCGACGGCAACGCTCGCCGTCCCTTGGATGTCATCATTAAAAGTGCAGTAACAGTTTTTGTATTTATCAAGAAGACGAGTTGCGTTATTGATAGCGAAGTCTTCGAACTATTAAACATAAAAATAGCATTATTCAAAGATCTTATGTCATCAATAGCAAAGCTTAGCTAGTTTCGTATTGTCGTTTCACAAACTGAGTCACGGTTATCCATAGAAGCTGATAGACAACCCTGTTTGCTTTTATTATCAATAGATTTACCACATAGCATGCTAGTTAAATACTCTTTTTACTCTATTGCCATACTAAGATGACATTTGACAGGAGAGAGTGGAAAAAGAAAACATGTTGTGCCGACCCTACTTAACTGGGATAAGGGTAATGATGATGATGAACTCTATTGCCATACTTGTTTATTTTTTTATTAGTTCAAGTTTTACGTAAGCACTGATGGGGGCGGGGGATCCTTGATTTGCTTATTTTTGATGACATAGGAGTTGGGGGGTTTGGGTAGTGATTACGTCAGCAAAATTTATGTATTTGACCAGAACAGATTTAAAAATACTTATATAAATGTTTACGTATGCAAGGAGGAGGGTTATGAGCACTGCTTACTTTTGCTGACCTGGGGGGAGAGGGCGGTCAGTTATTACAAAAACTCTGCCTACATAATATTTTAATGGCCCCATTAGTATTCCGGAAACTATATAATGTGATTATGAACAGTTACAAACACAGTTTAATTTTATTTTACCAACAAAACATTAAAAATCTTTCAGTAACTAGTTTATCGGTGCATTTATAAAATGTGTAATAAATAGCTACAAGCATAGCCACATGTGACTTTATTAACAAAGCATTATAAATCTTTACGTAAGTTTATCAAAGCCTATATAATGTGTTTAGTAAACATTTACACACAGCCTAATTTGATTATACTAACAGAACGTCACAAATCTTTTAAGTAACTAGTTTATCAGAGGTTATATAACTTCATAGCAGGCAAACGGACAGGTGAGTCACCTGATGTTAAGTGATCACCACCGTCCATAGACACTAACACCAGGTAGTAAGTAGTCTGGGGTGTAAGGGGTGTCAAATAACATCTAAGACTTGAGACATCCAAGCCAACCTCACCTGCACGTGGTGCACCCTGCTGAATAACGAACGAGGCAATGGCGATAGCGGGGTGGTAGGGTTCTACAGCCTGCCTGGGTCGCAACCACCATGTATGTGGCGAAAAAGCCCGTCATAGTGATTCGCTTCTGCGGATCGCGTTTCGGGATCAGCCTGTGCATATCCAGCTTTTCGCAGGCCGGCATGATAGTGGTGACCGGCGATGGATAGTGTGTCACTCGGTGGTCGCCAATGTTTTTGGACTGTACTGTTCTTACCATCAGGCACAGTGCAGTCACTTTGCCGTGCTACAATAAAAAAAATAAAAAAAAGAGTCGAAAGTGCGTTGCCAGCCTGTGATTGGGGGAGACGGAAGGGGGAGAGGAGAGGGGAGGGGAGGTGGGCCTCCGGCGCTCTCACTGACCGAACGAAACGCAACAATGCAAGCACTGTTACTTCACGTCGGTGTTCTGTGAGAGGGTGGTACTACCCCGGACGAACCGACCCATTCATGCTGACACCAGTAATTTATTAAACAATTAAAAAACACAGACTAATTTGATTTAATTAACAAAACAATAATCATCTTGAAGTGACTAGTTTATAATATATTTATACTATACTCAAAATATCGCAGCGGAAACTAGTTAGTATAAGGCGATAGCTACCAGAATGTGTCCAGCCAAAACGAATTACATTAACGGCTTTTATAATATATCTAAGTAGTCGAATCTGAACTCTGCAATGTTCAAACAATGCTATTGATTATATAAAACAAACTTTGCGTGTAAGTCCCGTAGTATAGATAATACTCATCTATACTTTCATATTCATTTTGGTACACCTACTACTCGACCCAGACAGATACTTATACATACTTGCATGGTCTATCTATATTTTTTTTTGTAATATACAAAACGTACAATATAGTTTATTTAAAACTCATGTTAATAAATTCGATTTACTTGCAAAAGTACGTTCGTTCCGTATTTCCACACGCATGCGTGTAAGAATTCATCAACAAAGTCATCATATTCCTGACCGCGGACCCGAGGCTGTCTTAAACCGATGTACAAAGGATCTTGTAAAAGTTTCTGAAAATGTTAGCAATAATATAAAATTATATAACATATAGTCTTCCGTCCCGGCTTTGCACGAGTATACTAACGTAAAAAATAGATCAAATCGTCCTCTTATAGTAGTTCTACTAGCGAGCCCGGCGGACGTTATCCTGCGCTGATAATTAAAAAAACTTGACAAGTTATATACCTAAACCCTCCACATGAACCACTTTATGTACTGGTGAAAGCCGCTTGAAAATCCGTTCAGTAGTTTGAGTTTATCGCATACAGACAGCCAGACGTGGCAGAGGACTTTGTTTTATTATATGCAGTGGTAATGTAATGAAATAGAATGGCAACTGAACATCTATCTGTCAATGCTGTCAATTCTTTCAACGCTACTGTATCCTGTCTCACGCACTAACTCACTTTTTTATATGGAGACCCATTTTTATTTAACTTTTCCATATAATTTTTTACTATTTTATTTCATACAGACCCTGTCCTCACAATTACAGACGTACTAAAAAAAAAGTCAAATACGCGCAGACGAATTGAAGTAATTCGCTTACATACTTTCAACAAAAGATTTTTATTAATATAGATTTAAAATAAACGTGATAAACTTAAAGACAGCTTCAACAAACTGGTTAAAATTGTAAATATAATCGGGTTTGATATTATAAACCCACCTGATTATCAGTTCCTACATCCAACGTTATAGGAAGACACTGATGTGGAGGTATACCGGCTAAAGCTGTATACAAAGCCAATTTGCCCACAGGTATACCCATGCCGTATGCCCCGAGATCGCCGAGACCTAAAATCCTTTCACCGTCAGTAAACACTATTGCTTTAACGCCAGATTCGGGCCTAAACACAGAAAAATAACAATAAGACGCCATAACAATGCAAAAATTCTGTATCCAATTTAGGCCCTGAAAGTCGCTTATAAACGTCAAAACTACCAGCGATTCGGAAAGCAAACCAGTCTTCGAGAAAAACTAGCAAGAAACTCGATCTGGTCCATCTTTTTATCGTACATGTATTATATTAAAGCTTTATATTTACAATCATTTTAGCTGAAGCACAGAGAGGGTTGATATTCTCAAACATCAACATAATTCACATATTGATCCACCCTTTTTATAACGAAACCTAACCTAACACCATTACCTAAAAATGTGGTACTGGTCTTACCAAGTATATGGTGGCCGATTTGTCGTTGTTTCTGGTATTAAAATCATACCGGTTTTCTTTTACTAAATCTAGCTTTACTAAGTTTTTGTGGTCATAGATCAAATTATCAAAATTGTATTGGCAGGGCAGAGTTAAGGATACTGAATTCTTGTAACTTAATCTTTAACAATTTGCGAAATCCCGTTTAGTAAATTGCAAAACCACAAAAAGCACTTATTTCAATTAAATAATATTAATAACATCGCTGCGTTCAGAATTATCATGAATTTCACACCTTTCGAGCATTCAGTTACGTTAATTAACTGAGTTGTGATCCTAGCATCAAAACCAACAAAGTTTGATCTTACTTATAATATGTACTTTTTAATACTTTTTTCGAACAGACGATCCGCTGTTTATTACAATTTTACCGGGCTTTTTGGGCAAGCGCTTAAGGTGCTCAGCCATGTGGCAACAAACTCAAGGGTGTTAAAAAGGCCGAACTTCAGTTCGGGTTGTTACCTAGGATGTAACAATCGCAAATCGATTTAACTAACCAATGTAGTAAGCTATACATATAAACGTTAGTGAGGCTTACATGCGTGCATATATTTCGGGTCTAACAGTTTTGGCTAAGATTAACTAATCAAAAATATAAAAAAATGGGGATAAACCCTTACACTATAATATGTGCGTGTGTGTTCACGTGTGTGAAGCGCATTGCGGTGTGTGAAATTTAGTAAATGTGTGTTAACTAATGTCACTGTATGGCGCTAGCAACGTATTCAAGGGTCCCAATCGGGGGATTCGAACTTGAACTTACTATCTTCTCTAAAGAAATTTTAACCAATGAAAACAAACAAAACTAAATCTCAGGATACAAAAAAAGAAACTTAATCCTCGATAAATAAGAATGCAGATTACGTTAAAAATAAAATTCGCAGATAAGATGAAAAATAGTAAGATACACGTACCAATTTCGAATGACATTACAAATATTTCCCTTGTTGATATATAGCCTATAGCCTTCCTCGATAAATGAACTATCTAAAACCGAAAGACTTTCTCAAATCAGACTGGTAGTTCCTGAGATCATAGCGTTCAACCAAACAAACAAACAAACAAACTCTTCAGCTTTATATATTAGTATAGAAAGCTGAAGAGTTTGTTTGTTTGTTTGTTTGTTTGTTTGTTTGTTTGTTTGTTTGTTTGTTTGTTTGTTTGTTTGTTTGTTTGTTTGTTTGTTTGTTTGTTTGTTTGTTTGTTTGTTTGTTTGTTTGTTTGTTTGTTTGTTTGTTTGTTTGTTTGTTTGTTTGTTTGTTTGTTTGTTTGTTTGTTTGTTTGTTTGTTTGTTTGTTTGTTTGTTTGTTTGTAGTGTTAGTGAGTACTGAGTTTGGTATATAGTAGGTTGAAGTTCCAGTTATGTTGCTGATGATAAATCCCATCCCACTCGATATACTATTTGTATTCATATATCTAATGTACACGTTACATGTTACAGTTGGCGTGAGTGTCGTAGTTACAAATGTTTTTGAAAAAACTTTTCTGTAATGTACACACCCACTCACAATTTTCCATTTCTTTAATACATTTTTTAAAAAGCGCGTGCGGAGCCGCGGGTAACAGCTAGTAAATAATAGTTTTAAAAAACTAAAAAACCACGCTTTCAAATAATCCAACTAAAAAACAGAAAATAAAATTTAATAAATAAGTAAATTTAATAATTGAATAAAATACTGATATCTGGAGGTGCTGATATTAACAGTGACGCATGTTAATAAATTTTATTTTCTGTCTTTTCCTTTAATATAACAAGATTAGATTTAATATTTTGTAGGTTCTTGTCTTTTTTTTATATCGTAGGAGGTAAACGAATAGATAGGTCACCTGATATTAAGTGATCACCGCCGTCCTTAGACACTGGCAACACCAGGAGATTTGCAAGTGCGTTGCCATCCTGTATTAGCGGAAGAGGAGTAGGAGTAGAGAGGGGAGGTGGGGTTCCGGCGCTCTAATTGACCGAACGAAACGCAACAGTGCAAGCAGTGTTACTTCACGTCGGTTTTCTATGAGAGAGTGGTACCTACTACTCCGGGTAAGAGCCGGCGCTGGAACCAGTAATAGCTTTAGCGTGGCTCTACTACTGTAAAATTGTTTTATTCAATAATATTTTATACATATCTCATTAATAATGTCATCTCTTTTATTATCACATAAATCTCATTACCTTCCACAATAAACAAATTCTGAAACTAGGGAATTAAAATACTCATTTGTAAGAAAGCAAATATTGATAAATGTAATTGAACACTTCCATACATAATAAGGACCAATGAACCATTACCTGTAACTCTGTAAGATAAACATATTTATCTAAGTCGTCAGTGTATCTCTCCAATGAAATTCTACATAGTTCTAGCTGCTCGTCTTGTGACTTATATCTGGCAGCCAATAACCCTTGAAGACCAAGAGCTTGCCGTTCTTCTAGGGTGAACGCGAGACCCTAACAATATCACACAAATTAAAATATATTATCAGACCACACAAAAGTAAGTACAAATGTCCAATTAAATTAATTAGAAGAAGAATCATAACAACAAAATTACTATAATTGAGCAGAAATGTTCTTGTAGTCTAGATTGTAATGCCAGCGTTATAGTAAAAGGAATGAATTAACACGAATATGATAAACCTCAATTCATTAATATGACATTTAGAATGACATATTATTTGACCATAATGATTAGGCATATTTACGAAAGTGGTAGAGCCATGCTGAAGCTATTACTGGTTTCAGCATGAATGGGTCAGCTCGCCCGAGGTACTACCGCCCGACCCACAGAAACACCAACGTGAAGTAACAGTGC
This sequence comes from Antheraea pernyi, assembly GCA_015888305.1. Taxonomy (NCBI): domain Eukaryota; kingdom Metazoa; phylum Arthropoda; class Insecta; order Lepidoptera; family Saturniidae; genus Antheraea; species Antheraea pernyi. The sequence continues at coordinate 144,700 of MU159198.1, forward strand.
TTGTATTGTAGTGTTTCGTTCGGTCAGTGAGAGCGCTGGAGGCCCACCCCCTTACCTTACTTCTCCCCTCACCCAACCCTTTCCCCCAAAGGCAGGCTGGCGACGCACTTGCGACTCCGTCGGTTCCAACTTCATATGTGTTGTACATATAGATACTGAAGTTGTTTATATCCGACGCTGACCATTTACCATTACGTTAGAGATTTGCCTCGTTGGTTTACGATGTAAAGAACTATATCAATATTGTAAATATATACCTTATTGAGACGAGGATCACGCAAATGATCTATACCCCTCAAGATATTCGGGCAAATTATATTGCCACTCGCATCATGTTGTTTCCTTTGCTGTACGATAATTTTTATTTCAAAAGGGAAATATCTATAACGAGAAAACGAAAAAAACAAGTTAAAAATGTGCAATAGACTATGTGTACTATTTGTCATGTCATTAGTTAAAATAAAACCAAATGTAATTCTCATTAAGTTCTCGTAGTTTCGTAGAAAAATTTGTACATATTTTTACCGTTTCGGCAACTCCATACATTCCACATTTCAAATATTATAGTGGACTCTACATTTTCGCCTGGAATTTATTGAACACTACTACGTCTAAACGTGTTTCGCTCTTTCATGCAGCATCTTCAGATCGATGTTGACTCTTCTGTAGCTCCGATGCGATCGGGCGAAGGTGAAGGAGCGAAACACGTTTAGACGTAGTAATGTTCAATCAATTCCAGGCGGAAGTGCAAAGTAGCGTCCACTATAATATTTAATGATGGATTTCCACAAAGTAACGCCTTCTTCAATCAAATATTTCACATTTCGAATAATTTCTTCTACTTCATATACATTTCTACACATGTTACATTATCATCATTTAATAACTCGTTCTCTCCAATGAAAGGGTAGCATGTCAAGCGGGTCTTAATATATAAAGGCAATTATAGGGTGGACCAATATGTGAACGATAGTGATGTCTGGACATGACGCCTCTCGCTGTGCATCCTCCAAAAACGAATGTAACTGTATGTTTATAAAAATATATTGTGCTATGTTATGTTTAATGAAAAGATAAACCAGATCGAGTTTCTTGCCGGTTCTTCGCAATGACTGGGTTGTTTTCCGAATCAGTGGTAGTTTTGAGGTTGTTTTCCGAAGCGGTGGTAGTTTTGACGTTCATAAGTGCCTCGTCAGGGGCTAAATTGAATAAAGATTTACTTTATTATTTATTTGGTCAATATGGATAGGTGATGGAGAATTTAGGTTCCTCCACAAAAACACCACGAATACTATATTATCTATACCTTCCATTTTATTCTACAGTCAGTCTATTGCCAACTTATATGATACTTACAATAAAGATCTTCGCAAAATACAAAACATTTCAAAAAAATATACTCATTTGCCAAATTGTCAGCGCGCCATGTATTTCAAAACTACTCTTTGACTTTTATCATGCTTCTTGTATTATTTGGAATACTTTGAGACTTGAAAGGACAGTCCATAGAGGTTTTAATGATTAATATTACAGCTTTAATACTATTATTCTCAATTTGATATCCTATATAAGATAGGAATTATAGGTCCATTTAAAAAAAATACATTACAGGGCTAATATTATTCACGCTCATAGGAAGTGCACCTATCACTCCCAAAGCATAATATTGAAGAACTTCGTTTTTAACCGGAACGTTGGTGCACACCATAAATAGCCTACCAGAGCTAAAGCCTACAGAAAAATTGGTATATAATAAGTGTAAAAGATCCCATCAGACTTCGTAACTATATAATAATAATCATAATTACAACGGTACAACAAAATAATCCCAAGGAGGGTAACACATCATAACAGACATGCTGTACCGACCCTACTATTTTTCTTGTTTTTTATTGTAGCACGGCAAAATGTCTACACTATGCCTGATGGTAAGAACTGTACAATCCAAAAACAATGGCGACCATCGAGTGACACACTATCCATCGGCGGTCGCCACTATCATGCCGGCCTGCAAAAAGCTGGATATGCACAGGCCGATCCCGAAACACGACCCCCAGAAGTGAATCACTAATACGGGCTTTTTCAGTCAGGCTGTAAAACCCTACCACCCCGCTTTTGCCATTGCCTCGTTCGTTATTCAGCAGGGCGCACCACGTGCAGGTGAGGTTGGTTGATGTTGATGTTATTCGTCACCCCCTTACACCCTCATTCGACACCCCTTACACCGCATTCGACACCCTTAATAGATAAGGGTAAGAAAAAGAAGGAAGTGCATCTATTACTACCTTGCACGTGCTCCACAGCTGGTGCTAAACAGTAACTACTTTTTGGCCGCTGCACTGTTTCACATAAATTGATCCTCAAAGCAACAAATGAAGTAATCAAACAAGAACAATAAAAGTTTTCATAGTAGGTAAACGAACAGGTGGGTCACCTGATGTTAAGTGATCACCACCGTCCATAGACACTATCAACACCAGGGGAGACGCAGGTGCGTTGCCAGCCTTTGGGGGGAAGGGAAGGAGAGGGAGAGGAGAGCGAAGGGGAGGTGGGCCTCCGGCGCTCTCACTGATCGAACGAAACGCTTCAATGCAAGCATTGTTACTTGACGTCGGTTTTCTATGAAAGGGATACTCTAGCGATACGATTAAATAAAAAAAATAGGTTTTAGCATTTGACAATACTTCATGTCTTGGAAGTTTTGTAAAGGACGATGTGGTCCAAAATAGTAAACACACTAAACCTGGAGCGATTGGCCTATAAGTGTAGCTACCGGATCGCACCTAAAAGTGCTGGGTGATAGATTTTCAACTAGAGGGTAGTAGTAGCTAGCTAGCCAGGCTTAGAAAAAGCATGTAGGAGCTTCGGGCTTCAAGATTCTAGACTGACAGACAGCGTATTAATAATACTCGGAGTGCGTGAAATAGACTGTATATTTATATGACCATATAAGGTATTTATAGAGACGCGATATTTCATTTATTTGTTCAATTGTTTGAACGACATTTTATTTACAATATTTACAAAAGTGTCAGCCAGCCTGCCAAAGAGGATGACATACTCGGTAGCTACAAGCACTTCCACCATTCTATGGTTCCATCACGATGTCTTCCTTAACCGAAAACCTCGGCAAATTCGTCAAAATTCGAACCTACGGTGTTCGACGCCGTGTCCGAACAAGCAAACAACGGGCCATCATATATCGCTTACGGTTGATATATTATTATCGTCTTTAACCCATTTTTTTTTTGCTAACTTATACCTAATTTGAAAATATATACAATAAAAACTAACTGAAGTCGAAAAATAATATATAATATGAAAACTTTTATATTTTATATATATACTTTTAAGTTCTGTACATTAATAGCATCACCCACGGGCTTTGTATGAGTGCGTTGTACTAATGTGACGTCTCTATTGTCTAAACCAGTGGTACTCAACATTTTTTTGAAAACGGGCCACAAACAAGTTTCACTCATGGTGTCATGGGCCGCGAACTACAAATATCTTTTATCATGCTTCTTGTATTATTTGGAATACTTTGAGACTTGAAAGGACAGTCCATAGAGGTTTTAATGATTAATATTACAGCTTTAATACTATTATTCTCAATTTGATATCCTATATAAGATAGGAATTATAGGTCCATTTAAAAAAAATACATTACAGGGCTAATATTATTCACGCTCATAGGAAGTGCACCTATCACTCCCAAAGCATAATATTGAAGAACTTCGTTTTTAACCGGAACGTTGGTGCACACCATAAATAGCCTACCAGAGCTAAAGCCTACAGAAAAATTGGTATATAATAAGTGTAAAAGATCCCATCAGACTTCGTAACTATATAATAATAATCATAATTACAACGGTACAACAAAATAATCCCAAGGAGGGTAACACATCATAACAGACATGCTGTACCGACCCTACTATTTTTCTTGTTTTTTATTGTAGCACGGCAAAATGTCTACACTATGCCTGATGGTAAGAACTGTACAATCCAAAAACAATGGCGACCATCGAGTGACACACTATCCATCGGCGGTCGCCACTATCATGCCGGCCTGCAAAAAGCTGGATATGCACAGGCCGATCCCGAAACACGACCCCCAGAAGTGAATCACTAATACGGGCTTTTTCAGTCAGGCTGTAAAACCCTACCACCCCGCTTTTGCCATTGCCTCGTTCGTTATTCAGCAGGGCGCACCACGTGCAGGTGAGGTTGGTTGATGTTGATGTTATTCGTCACCCCCTTACACCCTCATTCGACACCCCTTACACCGCATTCGACACCCTTAATAGATAAGGGTAAGAAAAAGAAGGAAGTGCATCTATTACTACCTTGCACGTGCTCCACAGCTGGTGCTAAACAGTAACTACTTTTTGGCCGCTGCACTGTTTCACATAAATTGATCCTCAAAGCAACAAATGAAGTAATCAAACAAGAACAATAAAAGTTTTCATAGTAGGTAAACGAACAGGTGGGTCACCTGATGTTAAGTGATCACCACCGTCCATAGACACTATCAACACCAGGGGAGACGCAGGTGCGTTGCCAGCCTTTGGGGGGAAGGGAAGGAGAGGGAGAGGAGAGCGAAGGGGAGGTGGGCCTCCGGCGCTCTCACTGATCGAACGAAACGCTTCAATGCAAGCATTGTTACTTGACGTCGGTTTTCTATGAAAGGGATACTCTAGCGATACGATTAAATAAAAAAAATAGGTTTTAGCATTTGACAATACTTCATGTCTTGGAAGTTTTGTAAAGGACGATGTGGTCCAAAATAGTAAACACACTAAACCTGGAGCGATTGGCCTATAAGTGTAGCTACCGGATCGCACCTAAAAGTGCTGGGTGATAGATTTTCAACTAGAGGGTAGTAGTAGCTAGCCAGCCAGGCTTAGAAAAAGCATGTAGGAGCTTCGGGCTTCAAGATTCTAGACTGACAGACAGCGTAATAATAATACTCGGAGTGCGTGAAATAGACTGTTTATTTATATGACCATATAAGGTATTTATAGAGACGCGATATTTCATTTATTTGTTCAAGTGTTTGAAAGGCATTCTATTTACAATATTTACAAAAGTGTCAGCCAGCCTGCCAAAGAGGATGGCATACTCGGTAGCTACAAGCACTTCCACCATTCTATGGCTTTATCACGATGTCTTCATTAACCGAAAACTTCGGCTAATTCGTCAAAATTCGAACCTACGGTGTTCGACGCCGTGTCCGAACAAGCAAACAACGGGCCATCATCGCTTACGGTTGATATATTATTATCGTCTTTAACCCATTTTTTTTTTGCTAACTTATACCTAATTTGAAAATATATACAATAAAAACTAACTGAAGTCGAAAAATAATATATAATATGAAAACTTTTATATTTTATATATATACTTTTAAGTTCTGTACATTAATAGCATCACCCACGGGCTTTGTATGAGTGCGTTGTACTAATGTGACGTCTCTATTGTCTAAACCAGTGGTACTCAACATTTTTTTGAAAACGGGCCACAAACAAGTTTCACTCATGGTGTCATGGGCCGCGAACTACAAATATTTAGGTATTATATAAAAAAACGTAATTTCAAATTAACAACGTATTAATATAGTGAAAAATGGTTGTCCAATAAAACAAGCTTGGTATAACCCTTGTATCATAAGTATTTAAGGGTTATCTGTGATCTATTTAATTTACTCAGCGTGTTTATAGTTTTTCTGATGGGCAAGAAATTTATAATAATTGAATATAAAATATAATTGGGTGGTCCAACTACAAAGGTTGAGTACGGGGCCGCAGGTTGAGTATGGCTGGTCTAAACGATTTAGATACACTTTTGGCGTCTCGAGATACAAAGTTTAATAGATTTGCTAATACAACTATTTTTTGTTGGGAGTAGTTGTCAATCTTTGATATTATCTAATAACTTCATAGAAATAATATACTGTAAATGGCTATTTTCATCTACATTAAATTCCCAAGATAACTCCAGTATTTAATTGGATATGGTTTATACTATATTGATGAAAATAGCATCGTAACTAATTAATGAGATAGTGAAACGTCCGTTTCATTTGTTCGGTTTTTAACGCGTTCTTGTTATCACAGCGCAATGACTGTGATAGACAGCGTTGCCAGATCTTTTTTTGGTCATTTCGGGATTTTGGAACTTTCTGAGTGACAAAAGTGGGGCATAGTAAAAAGTATATTATCAAAAGTTATTCAATATTTATCTTTTCATTTGAGTTCAAATTATGTTTACGTGACAATAAATATCAAAAATAGAACAGAAATCAAAATGCACACACGATCGAGTTATCCCCAAAAGCGGGACATTTAATTTTGATTTAAAAATCAAGATGTCCTGCCAAAATCGCGACGTCTAGTGGTGTTGATGTGTGAGGTGAGGGTAAGGTGTAGTGGTGAAAACGCTGATGATAGACAAAGATAACACTATATGAAAACGAATTTAGCCGACTATCGCTATCTCCCCAACGAAGTGCCAAATCAAAAGCAGAGTACTGTATATCTGTTAACACATGTTTCTACTTTAAAATGCACAATTCCACGTTGCTTTTCTTCAGCGATAGTTCCAGTTCACTGTAGGAGGCGAACTTATGTGGAAAGTCTTAGATGTTATTTGACACCCTTTACACCCCTTACACCTTAATAGTTCGCCACATCATGTATTTGTCAGTTACAATTAAATCCGAATAACATTTATTGGTGAGTTTTGGGCCATTGCGTACTTTAATTGAATGATCCCCCATTTTAGGTTAGAATATTAAGGGGCAGTTTCGTATTTGCAAAACGTGTCAAAAAATTGAAAAGACAGGTCACAATAATTATTTTACATACCTAACAAATATTACAGTAAAATTAAACCCTGAATTAACAACTCCAATTTTTAATTGACGACAATTAATTTACAAACAAGCAACCGATAGATTAATCGAATGACAAGATATGAGTAAACAGATTGCATAATAATTTAGTTTTAGTCTATATTATTAAAACTTACATTGTCACAGCATAAAAAATCACATTGTATCATAACCACATATACTCAATGAAATGAAATATTTACTTAAAGTAAATAAATAAAAACATTCGCCCGGCGAAAAAATGTTATTTTCTCTCACTATAAAAATACTGAACTCGAAGGTTAATACTTAAAAATTTTACATCGAAATTATTATGAATAATGAATAACAGTCAAACCATTAAAACCTAATGCGAGAATAATTTGTTTTTTTAATAATTAATTTATTAAATTATATACATAATTAAAATTACAGTCGAATCTTATTCATAAGTCATAATATTGCTGCAACTATTCGTCTTAAAGTGTGTATAATAGTCAATAATGTATTTTCATATCGATTTTTGTTTACTGCAGTGTATATTTCGAATGAGTCAATAAGAAAAGCGATATTGAAAAATGACCGAATGAAAAGGTTTCTCAAAATAAATTACCTATTTTCAAATTCACTAAGTTTATTAGTATATAAACACGATCTAAACTATTTATAGATATCATAATGTCTTTATAATTCAATTCTAGAGCTTTCCAAATTAATGTCAAGTGACACAGTAAACGCATTACCATACGTGACGTCACACAATTCATATATAAATGTGACATCAATGGTATTATAAGTAAAAAGGTGTAGATACGTTACCTACATGTTATTTTGACAAAAAAACGGCACGAGAACGCACACATACGTAAAGTAATATTGTAACGTCTGTCTTTGATAAAACGTGGAAGTAAGATGGCATATTCTCAATATCGGTGGTGAAAAAGGAATAGTTATATGTTGCTTAGATACTGGCGGATTGACGCGGTATCCGTCAAAACTAAGCTAGTTAGCCAAGTTTTAACAA
>MU159198.1:168057-187222 GCA_015888305.1 Antheraea pernyi
GGACTTGGTGAACCGATTTTGATTATTCTTTTTTTATTTGAAAGCTGGTACTTCCAGTGTGGTCCCATTTTAATTTGGTACAGTTCCGACCACGGCATCCAGTGCAAAACCGTATAAGTTTTAAATTTGCATTAAGTATGTACACGACAAATAGACGAATAACTCAATATCATGTTAACCGATTTCGATGATTCATTTTTTATTGGAAAGGATGTACTTCAAGGGTAGTTTGATGAGAGTTTGGTTAGGTTCTGATTATGGGATCCGTGACAAAGTAAGTAAACTTTCAAGAAACGAGCCTACTCCTTTCTTAAGGGCCGGCAACGCATCTGTGTTTCCTCTCGTGTCGCAATTGTCCATGGGCGGCCGTGATCACTTACCATCAGGTGACCCGTATGTTCGTTTGCCACCAATATTATAAAAAAAACTCTTCAATTCTTAGGAGCCTATTGTGCTTATGTTCGTTGCTGTGTTGCAACATGACGCAAGCATTGTAATTATAATACATTACTTAAGGTGTATTATATGTGAAGCGATGGTAGCCGAGTTTGTGGTAGAAACTATCGCGGATTATTGATAAGGTTGCGTTCGTACCAAACGTTACTTATTGTACAACCAATTGAAACCATATCGCATACCCTACCGATAGATACCATACCGCAAAAATGCGCATATTTTAATATACTTAAGGCGGAATGGGTTCGCGGGCACTGCTAGTAAAATATATTTATGTACACTAAAAATGGAAAAATAAAGTAAATTTTCAAAAAAAAGTATTAACCGACTTCAATATCGATCAATAACCCATAAGGCACTAAAAAGCGGAAAATAAATAGTTTATCAAATTAACCAAATTAAATAAAACATATGAATATGTGTGCTACCTAGAGATGTATTGGAAGTCGGTGCCAACCAAACCGAAAATCATATCATCTACAGGTACAAAGTTTAAGTCCACTCTCGCGTCTCTGTAATACAAAAATTTTGGTTGGTACCGACTTCCAGTACATCTCTAGGTAGCACACATATTCATATGTTTTATTTAATTTGGTTAATTTGATAAACTATTTATTTTCCGCTTTTTAGTGCCTTATGGGTTTTTGATTGATATTGAAGTCGGTTAATACTTTTTTTTTGAAAATTTACTTTATTTTTCCATTTTTAGTGTACATAAATATATTTTACTAGCAGTGCCCGCGAACTCCGTTCCGCCTTAAGTATATTAAAATATGCGCATTTTTGCGGTATGGTATCTATCGGTATGGTATGCGATATGGTTTCAATTGGTTGTACAATAAGTAACGTTTGGTACGATCGCAATCTTTTCAGTAATCCGCGATAGTTTCTACCACCGACTCGGCTACCATCGCTTCACACATTATACACCTTAAGTAATGTAATTACAATGCTTGCGTCATGTTGCAACACAGCAACGAACATAAGCACAATATGCTCCTAAGAATTGAAGAGTTTTTTTAATACTATTGGTGGCAAACGAACATACGGGTCACCTGGTGGTAAGTGATCACGGCCGCCCATGGACAATTGCGATACGAGAGGAAACACAGATGCGTTGCCGGCCCTTAAGAATGGAGTAGGCTCGTTTCTTGAAAGTTTTCTTACTTTGTCACGGATCCCATAATCAGAACCTAACCAAACTCTCATCAAACTACCCTTGAAGTACATCCTTTCCAATAAAAAATGAATCATCGAAATCGGTTAGCGTGATATTGAGTTATTCGTCTATTTGTCGTGTACATACTTAATGCAAATTTAAAACTTATACGGTTTTGCACTGGATGCCGTCGTCGGAACTGGACCAAATTAAAATGGGACCACATGGGAAGCACCAGCTTTCAAATAAAAAAATAATAATCAAAATCGGTTCACCCTACAAAGTTATGAGGTAACAAACATAAAAAAAAAAAAAACAGCCGAATTGATAACCTCCTCCTTTTTTTGAAGTCGGTTAAAAGTTTTAAGTTCTGTACATTACTAGCATCACCCACGGGCTTTGTATGAGTGCGTTGTACTAATGTGACGTCTTTATTGTCTAAAGCAGTCGTACTCAACCTTATTTTGAAAACGGGCCACAAACAAGTTTCACTCATGGTGTCATGGGCCGCGAACTACAAATATTTAGGTATTATATAAAAAAACGTAATTTCAAATTAACAACGTATTAATATAGTGAAAAATGGTTGTCCAATAAAACAAGCTTGGTATAACCCTTGTATCATAAGTATTTAAGGGTTATCTGTGATCTATTTAATTTACTCAGCGTGTTTATAGTTTTTCTGATGGGCAAGAAATTTATAATAATTGAATATAAAATATAATCGGGTGGTCCAACTACAAAGGTTGAGTACGGGGCCGCAGGTTGAGTATGGCTGGTCTAAACGATTTAGATACACTTTTGGCGTCTCGAGATACAAAGTTTAATAGATTTGCTAATACAACTATTTTTTGTTGGGAGTAGTTGTCAATCTTTGATATTATCTAATAACTTCATAGAAATGATATACTGTAAATGGCTATTTTCATCTACATTAAATTCCCAAGATAACTCCAGTATTTAATTGGATATGGTTTATACTATATTGGTGAAAATAGCATTGTAACTAATTAATGAGATAGTGAAACGTCCGTTTCATTTGCTCGGTTTTTAACGCGTTCTTGTTATCACAGCGCAATGACTGTGATAGACAGCGTTGCCAGATCTTTTTTTGGTCATTTCGGGATTTTGGAACTTTCTGAGTGACAAAAAAAAAAAAGTAAAAAAAGTATATTATCAAAAGTTATTCAATATTTATCTTTTCATTTGAGTTCAAATTATGTTTACGTTACAATAAATATCAAAAATAGAACAGAAATCAAAATGCACACACGATCGAGTTATCCCCAAAAGCGGGACATTTAATTTTGATTTAAAAATCAAGATGTCCTGCCAAAATCGCGACGTCTAGTGGTGTTGATGTGTGAGGTGAGGGTAAGGTGTAGTGGTGAAAACGCTGGTGATAGACAAAGATAACACTATATGAAAACGAATTTAGCCGACTATCGCTATCTCCCCAACGAAGTGCCAAATCAAAAGCGGAGTACTGTATATCTGTTAACACATATTACTACTTTAAAATGCACAATTCCACGTTGCTTTTCTTCAGCGATAGTTCCAGTTCACTGTAGGAGGCGAACTTATGTGGAATGTCCCAAGGCGCTATTATGTTGATAATTAAAATGTGCTGAAAGTGATTTGTGTTTTATTTGTACTCGACACTTGATATTGAATAAGTGGGGTTATGGCCCCAGGAATAGCGCCTTGGGACATTCCACAAATAAAACACAAATCACTTTCAGCACATTTTAATTATCAACATTTATAATTTAATATTGTTGTAACAATTATTTACTTTAATTAAACAAGTACACAGTTTTTCAAACTTTGAAAGAATTATTTTAGGTTAGAATATTAAGGGGCAGTTTCGTATTTGCAAAACGTGTCAAAAAATTGAAAAGACAGGTCACAATAATTATTTTACATACCTAACAAATATTACAGTAAAATTAAACCCTGAATTAACAACTCCAATTTTTAATTGACGACAATTAATTTACAAACAAGCAACCGATAGATTAATCGAATGACAAGATATGAGTAAACAGATTGCATAATAATTTAGTTTTAGTCTATATTATTAAAAGTTACATTGTCACAGCATAAAAAATCACATTGTATCATAACCACATATACTCAATGAAATGAAATATTTACTTAAAGTAAATTAAAAAAAAAAACATTCGCCCGGCGAAAAAATGTTATTTTCTCTCACTATAAAAATACTGAACTCGAAGGTTAATACTTAAAAATTTTACATCGAAATTATTATGAATAATGAATAACAGTCAAACCATTAAAACCTAATGCGAGAATAATTTGTTTTTTTAATAATTAATTTATTAAATTATATACATAATTAAAATTACAGTCGAATCTTATTCATAAGTCATAATATTGCTGCAACTATTCGTCTTAAAGTGTGTATAATAGTCAATAATGTATTTTCATATCGATTTTTGTTTACTGCAGTGTATATTTCGAATGAGTCAATAAGAAAAGCGGTATTGAAAAATGACCGAATAAAAAGGTTTCTCAAAATAAATTACCTATTTTCAAATTCACTAAGTTTATTAGTATATAAACACGATCTAAACTATTTATAGATATCATAATGTCTTTATAATTCAATTCTAGAGCTTTCCAAATTAATGTCAAGTGACACAGTAAACGCATTACCATACGTGACGTCACACAATTCATATATGAAAAGGTTTCTCAAAATAAATTACCTATTTTCAAATTCACTAAATGTATTAATATGTAAACACGATCTAAACTCTATAGATATCTTAATGTCTTTATAATTCAATTCTAGAACTTTCCAAATTAATTTCAAGTGACACAGTAAACGCATTACCATACGTGACGTCACACAATTCATATATAAATGTGACATCAATGGTATTATAAGTAAAAAGGTGTAGATACGTTACCTACATGTTATTTTGACAAAACAAATGGCACGAGAACGCACACATACGTAAAGTAATATTGTAACGTCTGTCTTTGATAAAACGTGGAAGTAAGATGGCATATTCTCAATATCGGTGGTGAAAAAGGAATAGTTATATGTTGCTTAGATACTGGCGGATTGACGCGGTATCCGTCAAAACTAAGCTAGTTAGCCAAGTTTTAACAAGGCCCAGTCGAAGCGCTTATGACTTATCCACAGCTTTTTAGATATAATATCATTGTGTGATATACATAGTTTGAGTGTGATACCAAATGAGGTCATATGTTTACTGGTAAGTGAAAGAGTTATATGTTGCTTAGATACTGGCGGATTGACAGGGCATCCGTCAAAACTAAGCTAGTTAGCCAAGTTTTAACAAAGCCCGGTCGAAGCGCTTATTACTTATCCACAGCTTTTTAGGTATAATATCATTGTGTGATGATATACATAGTTTGAGTGTAATACCAAATGAGGTCATATGTTTACTGGTAAGTGAAAGAGACAACTAATATATGCGATTCTCAGTAGTAGAGTTATCTCTTTTACACAACAACAGTTATGCTGCGCTGACTAGACTGTTTTATAATGTTCATAATATATAATTGTATATATGAAAAAAATACACACCATTTACGATTTACGAAGCATTTCACTACACACACTGCGAAGTAGATTATAAATTACTACACTTCAATTTTTTGTTCTCTCCGATACACAGATGCGTTGAAAATTTGTCTATATTAAAAATTTGAATGATATATATTTTTAATCCACAATAGATACGTGAATGTTTCTATTTATAATAACGTCACGGAAAAGTAAAATTATTTTCATATATATTTCTGTATATTACATTTCCGTGGACATAATCTCGTACGAAAAAAAGAACATGATCTATCTAGTACAAACGAAAAATTAAATAACGTAATAATTAAAAAAATAAAACCATCGATATGTAAAAGAAATTAATACTGTATATAAATACGTGTAAGATACTATTAAAACAAAATAATAATAAAAATACTAATCGTAATTTGAATAACTGGGCCTTAAACGTTTCATTTACGTACTATGAATATGACGTCACTAACATCTACGAACTACATTACATATATAGAAGAGGTATAAACACTTTGTGTAATTATTATTTATTAAAGTTAATTGGATAAATTATTGAACACTCCGATTAATTTAATACAACTACAGAAGTACTGAACGCTTCCTGTTTTTTTTTTACGATTGTTAAAACATAACACAGAATCATATTGTACGGTCAACTGGAATAATTTCAATAGACTTATAAAGCATTATTTAGAATGTTATATAGCATTATTTGATGTGAATTTTAGTCAATAGTATTTTTCTTTGCTTTAAAAACGCCTGTTAATATCCTGACTACTGTGATAAAATGAATATATTGAGATTGCCGAATTTATATATTTATTTTTTATTTAAACTTGTTAAAACGCTTTTTGATCTTTTTTATTCAAATTAAAACTCCAATAACACAAATAGAATGTTCTGGAAAAACAGAACAACGATTCCGTGTGACCACGTGGCTGTGCCGATTATTTATGCCTAAAAAGTATTTTTTTAAATATTATTGGGCACAGGCCAAATACGTTCGACGTATTGCATATTTTTATTATTTAAAAAGAAAAAAACCTCATATACGTTGTATAAAATACCGATATACGACTAAAGTACTTTTGAAATCGTTTTTAAACACCTTTTTTAGATTAAAACTCCAATGACTATAATAGAATGTTCTGGAAAAGCAGAATAACGACTCCGCTTGACCGCGTGACTGTGCCGTTTACTTATAGTTAACAAAAAAAACTTTCACTTTTTTAATATTTTGGGCACAGAACTTTTTAAATATTTTTGGGCGCAGAACTTTTTAAACGTTTTTGAATACAGAACTTTTAAAACATTTTTGAATACAGAACTTTTTAAATATTTTTGGGCGCAGAACTTTTTAAACGTTTTTGAATACAGAACTTTTTCAATATCTTTGGACATAGAACTTTTTCAATATTTTAAGGCGTAGAAATTTTTATATATTTTTGGGCACAGAACTTTTTAAATATTTTTGAATACAGAACTTTTTAAATATTTTTGGGCACAGGCTGAATAGGCCTGACGTTGAATTTCTCCTCCGGTTTCCAATCCCAAACGACCGGCATGGAACTCTCGTAATAATAATTATACATTTGGTTTTCGACATGTTTCGCTAAATCTTTCGGCTCCGGATATACCGACGCCAAACCTGTAAAGTAAAATCAATGAGTATTATTTTTACAGTTATACTAAACGTTTAATCTACTCGACTTAACTACATAATAAAAGTACACGTACAATTTAATCATTTCTATCTAACAGTATTACTACTTTGTATTTCTACAATTTTTGTCAACTTCTATTATAGCTCTCTCAAAATATAAGTTTTACCAAAATTCGCGACATAGTTGATAATAGTAACTCAAATAAATAAACCAAAAAAAAACTCAATTAGCCAGTTAATCTATAATTTGGCGGACATCGGAATAAGGGTAAGAAAGTTTATTGTTGTACAAGTTTTATGTTTTTTAAATATATATTTTTTGCTATTCTTTTCTTTTATAAGATGTTTGTTTGATTGTTAGTTATTGTTTGGATGGGGGTGGCGTATTCTTTTTGAACAAACCATCGTTAAAAACAAAGTGAAAAAAAAATCTTTTATCAAAAGTATGTCGCGTATCACTTTAGAACTGGTGTGTCTATTTGGACACTTTTATTATGTTTGTAATTGTTCAAGAAAAGATTTGTATATAGGGAAACGTTTGATAAAGGAAAATGGTTTCAGAGCAATAATTTGTTTAAGTATTTCCCATCTCTTTCTGTTAGAAATGTTTCTGTAAAACCGTTAAATATTTAGTTTTATTGTAATTTAATTTATTGTTGGAACTAGCGGTGGTTGTCTATAAATATGACTACATATAAATTTTATTACAAGATAGTTACTATTAGTATATTTAAAAATGTATTGTCATGTAATGTAATGTCATGTAATGTCAATGTCATGTAATTCAAAATTGGGTTAAAAATGTTCAGTTGCCAAAACCATTCAAACTTATATTTTCGGGAAAACTTTATATCTTTGGTATATCTAGATTATTATATACTTTCTAAATACGCATAAAATAATATATTTATAACTTAATTAATTCATAATTACAATTATTTCTATACAATAATAACGCTAAACCTACTTGTAAATCTATTGTTTATTATATACAACTAATAATTGTATGCCATACTTTCGAACTTTCTAGAATTCATTAAACATTGTACGGTAAGTGTTGCCCTTCGAAATATTTATAATTAACTGTAGGCAACTCCGGCCATTTGTAACGATCCGCCAAATGACTTTCATAGTGGAAATTATATTGGCATCTCTTAATGTGATTGGCTATATCCTCGGGCTTTGGATAATATGAACCAACACCTGGTAATATGAAATACGAGTATTTATTATTGGGTACAATATGTACATTAATCAATATAATACTTCAGAATTAACGCAAAAAATAACAAACCATATATTCCATTTATACGCGTCTCCTTTATTTTCATCCTGCGTATTGCGAAAATAAATAAATATTGAAAAAATAAATAACAAAAAACTATATTATAAATGTTGGCTTATATTAAACGTGTGGATATACTTTTGTACTAAGCAAATTCTTAAATGGCATTTGTAATTACAAAAAAAAAATATTATAGAAGGCAAACGAACAGATACCCAATAGTAAGTGATCGCCGCCATCCATAGACACTAGCAACACCGGTAATTGAATTACTTTTTTTTAAATATTATAGGAGGCAAACGAACAGACGGCTCACCCGATGGTAAGTGGTCACCGCCGTCCATAGACACTAGCACCATCGGGGGAGTCACAAGTGCGTTGCCGGCCGTTTAAAGTGAATTTACTAGTTTTAGTAAAATACTTTAGTTAGTTTTAGTCAACTATTATTAGTTCTATCGCTTTTTTAATTCCCCGGAATAAACTGACAACCACTAGCGTCAAACTTCAAAATAATGTTGCCATGTAAATAACTCTAGTGTTGTCATAGCATTAAAATTACTTATCAATTAATCATATCGTAAAGCTTAAAGTATTTGAGGATTTTTTTTTAAATTATCAATTATTAAAGTCAATTATAAGAATAATAAATATTTTACACGGATTTACGTTTACTTCCAATAATTGTTTAACATAATTATTTTGTTAATTTAATTCACTAGCAACACATGAAATGTCATTTTACCCGAAAGACCTAAGAAATGGACTATAACCATGTAACTTTCTCACCACCAACACATTAAAAATAGTCCTATTTATACCCAGTCAGGGGTTGAATGAAATAAAAACCTTAATTAATGAAACACTGATTTAAGCTATGCGTTATGCCATTCAATCTTAAGAATTTAATGAAATAGATGATCTTAGCAAATATTTATTGAAAAAGAGAATTTATGTGACACGTAAAAATACAAAACATATTAACATTAGTTATTGATATAAAAAAAAACAAAATCCACAGTCAACGTCTCAAACCCGTCCGTATAAAATGAGTGCACAATTGAGAATTTTGAGCTCATTTCAAATAGTATCCCATCACTAGCGACTTTGGACTTTTTGTACACTCTGCTTTGTAAAAACAACTTTAAACAATTCACGTAAGTTTGAATTTGCAAAAACATAAGTTTATAGTAAAACTATACCTTCTTAGGTATATCTGTGAGTTTTTGAGGACGGTTTTGAGCGTTGCTTTTATTTGAGACTGCATGCATGACATTAGTATAACATTTCGATGATTAGTTTCAATAAACAAATGTGTTTAGTATTTTTTTATAGGTCGATTTTAAACATACCTTCGTCGTACGCCATCTTGGCGACTTCAATAGCGATGGCAACAGATACCTCTTTCACTTCCGCCAACGAAGGATAAATACGACCGATCGATAGATCTTTCTCGCTTACGTAATTAGCTAGAGTCTGAAAAAAAAATCAGCTTCTTCGTATTTATTTTTAACAATATCTTAGCGTTAAATTACCATGTGGTGTATCATGGCAAACACGTTACACCTAGAAGGTGGAATGGCTCTCGAGTTCTGCATTTATTATAGAAATAAATAAACATTTCCTTAAAAAGAAAGAGGAGTTCAAGAACAAGATACAAATTAAAAGTAAAGGAACAGAGAGAAATAAAAAAGGAACCAAAATTACATAACAGCGCCATCTAGTAATGTATGTCGTAACAGAAAATCGTAACATAGATACCAAAGGAGTGAAAAGACAGTAGAACTTGATTACCTTGTCGTTGGATTAAAGGCCTATTACTGCCTATCAAAATTACACGTTTAATAGGGAATAACATATTTAGTAATAGTAAATAGTATAACTAGTAAACCAAAATCGAATAAAAGCGCCATCTAGTGATACATGCACTCATAATAAATTACTTCGAAATAGATATGAATCGAACGATCATCGCACTTGATGAAAGGCCTACTTGCTATCCAAATGACACTTATTAATAATGAACGATTGTTAAGTAAAGGGATATAGAGAAATAACAAAGGAACCAAAATTACATAACCGTCATCTAGTGATGTATGTCATAACAAAATATTTAATTTTTTTACATTAGGATTTCATGAGACAGACATTGCCTAGTTTGGGGGCATATCATCTACTACCTACCAAAATTACACGTTTAATAGTGAATAATATATTTAGTAATAGTAGATAATAAATAGTAAACTAAAATTGAATAACAGCGCCATCTAGTGATATATGCACTCATAATAAATTACTTCGAAATAGATATGAATCGAACGATCATTGATGAAAGGCCTACTTCCTATCCAAATGACACTTATAAATAATGAATGATTGTTAAGTAAAGGCATATAGAGAAATAACAAAGGAACCAAAATTACATAACCGTCATTTTTTTTCTTTTTATGTCATAACTGGCAAACGAACAGGTGCGTCACCAGCTGTTAAGTGATCACCACCGTCCATGGATACTAACAACACCAGAGTCGCAAGTGCGTTGCCGCCCTTTGGGGGAAGGGATTAGGGGAGGGAGAGGAAGAGGAGGAGAGGGGAGGGTAGGTGGGTCTCCGGCGCTCTCACTGACCGAACGAAACGCAACAATGCAAGCACTGTTACTTCACGTCGGTTTTCTATAAGAGGGTGGTAGTTCCCCGGGCGAGCCGACCCATTCAAACTGAAACCAGTAATAGCTTCAACGTGGCTCTACCACCATTAAATCTTGTGTCGTCATCTAGTGATGTATGTCATAACAAAATATTTAATTTTTTTACATTAGGATTTCATGAGACAGGTATTGCCTAGTTTGGGGACATAGTTGAGGCTAATATTTTATAAAGGATTGAAAATAATAAATTACTTCGAAGTGGATATCAAAGGTGTGAATAGGCCGTAGACTCGATTATCTAGTGATACATGCACTCATAATAAATTACTTCGAAATAGATATGAATCGAACGATCATCGCACTTGATGAAAGGCCTACTTGCTATCCAAATGACACTTATTAATAATGAACGATTGTTAAGTAAAGGGATATAGAGAAATAACAAAGGAACCAAAATTACATAACCGTCATCTAGTGATGTATGTCATAACAAAATATTTAATTTTTTTACATTAGGATTTCATGAGACAGGTATTGCCTAGTTTGGGGACATAGTTGAGGCTAATATTTTATAAAGGATTGAAAATAATAAATTACTTCGAAGTGGATATCAAAGGTGTGAATAGGCCGTAGACTCGATTATAATCTCGCTTGGAGAAAGCTTCCTATCAAAATTACATGTATAAATAGGGAATGATTGTAAAGTAAAAGGAACCATAATTACATAATAGCGCCATCTAGTAATGTATGTCATAACAAAGTTTTCTCGCTTGATGATAGGCCTTTCCTCTATGAAAATGACACGTATAATTTTTTTATTTAGGTGAATTTGAAGAAAATTAAAGGGCCTCACCCTGGCCGCGGTCAGGAACATAGTCTCTGGTATATGGTGGGTGGCCGTAGCGATCACGCCGAGAGCTACCCCCGGGAATATGTAGGAGTTGTTGCCTTGCCCGGGACGGTACTCCTTGCCGTTATGCACCACCGGCGGGAACGGAGAACCGGACGCAAATATACAACGACCCTGGACAATAATAAACACGTTTAATGCACCAGCTACACCATATAGATTCGTCTGCAATGATTATTATCCTAACTATACCATTGGTAAACACTCGCAGTATTCTAGGATATGGTCTTCATGGTCACATTTAACACATAAAATAATAATATCAAAACAAATACTAATAAACAACAAAGAAAACCTAAGTTAACGTTTATTCTAAGACTTTCAAAAGTATAACTAAGTGACCGGTGCCGAAAGCTGTGAGGGGCAACCCGGAGTTAATAACTTTCGATAATAAAACGGACATTAACCTTTCTGTTTTGTTCATGCTTCGAAAAATTATCCTTTATTACTTGGCATTTCACTTTAAATTCAGCCGACGGTGGTCATTGGTGGTCATTGACACTGTGCTTTAACATTGATGAACAGAGGTTTGAGTATAATTTTTGTATTTTTCTACATAATTAGGTTAAATATTAAGCACCTGTTTTTTAATTGATTTAGAATGAGAATCGAGTGCAGAGTATCCTCCATAAATACTGCTACTATCTAACAGCCTGTCTACATTCAGCCTGTGTATCGCTGATTAATTACAAAAAAAGTTACAAGTAAAAAAAGTGTCTTTACTTCAAAAACTTACGGTTAATCGTTAATTAGGAAAAATTATACTAGTTCCCTTTTGCATTTTCGTGTTTAAATGGGTCAAATATAACACAGTTTAAGCTCTTTATTACGTCGATCGTAATAACAACAACCTTCTATAACGTAGGCATTAGTTCAATTTGGTTGGTTTACCACAAAACCATTTATTTGTTGTTTTCCCTCAGTATAACGAAACCCTTTTATAACGAAAAAAACGCTCAGTCCCTTGAAATTCGTTATAAAGACTTTACATTGCACATAACGTAAATATATAAAATAGTATATTAGTTTGAAAATAGCATCAGTGATAGAGAAGTTGAGAAGTAAAAGATTACCTTTTTTTTCGAACTGACTACGCCATTGACCAAGCAAGGTCTTAACAGCTTCACCGGACCACTAAGGCGAGCGCTTTAGGCACTCAGCCGATTTTATTTTGACAACTAGCTCAAGGGTGCGCGGCACACCTCGGCTTTGGCTGTTACCTGATACATGCATTTCGCGACCTATGTGAGCTAACCTAAGCTAAGCTAACTATTCATACATATATGAGTTGTTGAAACATATATGTGTACCAAGCATACATAACTCAACAACTCTTATATATATTTCGTATCGGATAATAAGTAAATATTACCAAAAGGTTACCTACTATACGTACCTTGTACGGGCATGGGAAAAGATGAAAGTCATGTAACTAGAAATGTTTTCAGTGTGAAAGTGAACGGATATAGGAGTAGAGGAAGACCGAAAATGGTATGGATGGATTCAGATGAAGAAACATATGCGTATAAAAGGTATGAATACTGAGATAACATTTTGCAGAGGTGAGTGTAAGAGGCACACATATGTGATATAAGTGTGGGAGGATGATTATTATAAAAAAATACATACATCAGTATGATCGTACGCGTCTTGTGCAGTACATTCCGCTTTACTTGTCGGATTCGAAAGCGCAAATATGACGGGCCTGTCCGTATTCGTCGCCATCTGCTTCAACACGTTCGTTGTGAACGCTCCGCCGACAGTGGAACAACCTGGATCAATAAAAAAAAGTCTCAGATATCGATAAAGACATATTTCAGAATGTATCTGAAGAAATGACGCATATAGAATCAAAGACAGCTAAGTGCCACAAGTTCTAAAAATGAACTGTGTATGGAGCCATCTAGTCTTATTGGTTGCAAATTACCATTTAATTCCTACAAAAAATAAAATACAGCTAAAGCCTTTTAATTTTCGTTTTAAAATTGATTTTGGGATCAAATACATTTAATACAACCACCAAGTCATCAAATAAGAAGTAAAGTAAGAATAAAATACAGTTAAGGAATTATCGCATTTTTTAATTTCTTGAACTTCATTTTTAGATCTGATGGCCATAGGCAGGCAAAATCAATAGCCTATGCCACTCCCTAAAATTGAAACTTTGAATATAAGTAAAACTCCAACTCTGAGAATAGATAAACATTTTTTTCGTTTCCTGCAAATTTGGCACTTAGCTGTTTTTGATTTTATATGCCTCATATATAGAATATTTTTGGATCACTTATCGAGGGTTTTCATTTAACCAGTTTCCCAAATTACCATGATCCCAGGTTATCGTGACAGTTGTCTTCTTCATAGGGAGATGAATCAGACTGTTTGTGAACAGACATGTAATAATTTGATACATTTAAACTTGATAAATACACTCACTTATTCGGGCTATTTTGTTACAAAGTCCCAATTATACAGGTAAACATCGAAAAAATCTAAGAAATCAAATCTCAGTTAGAAAGGTTTGAAAATTCCTAGTACTTTTTTTTTATATCATAGGACTCAAACGAACAGGCGGGGCACCTGATGTTCCGGGGCGAACCTGAGGAGATGGGTCGGGGGACCCATCTCCTCATTGCACAGGTGAGGCCGACGAGGGGAGACGACTGGTTGTGTACCCGTTCACTCGCCAGGCTGCCGCAGGGGCGGTTTCTCAGGTAGACAGCAGGTTCGATCCCTGGCCGCCCCTACCATGCGGCGGACGGTACACCGTGGGGTTTTAGTCCGTGCGAGTCGGACATAACCCACTCTCTCCCCCGAGAGGGTGGCGTATCCATAAAGGATTTCCCCACGTAAATAAAAAAAAAAGTAAAACGGGGAAGTCCCGCAGCCCGCCATAACGATGTAGAGTGTTGCCAACTTTTGAACGCACGCTTAAGGCGGGAAAAAAAGGAATTGCTTTATAGAATTTTGTCATTTGTAAAATAAAATAAATTAGAAAGTTTTTATTCTTTTTCCTTACACACTTTGGGGGCCCCCGTGGCCCGGGGGCCCCGTATAATTGATACGGCAAATACGGCGGTAGCTACACCCCTACGTATCCATAAAGGATTTCCCCACGTAAAAAAAAAGTAAAAAAAAAAAAAGGGTCACCTGATATTAAATGATCACCGCCGTCCATAGACAACACCAGAATAGTCGCAAGTGCGTTGCCAACCTGTGTTTGGGAGGGAAGGGGTGGTGGAGTGGGGAGTGGAGGGGAGAAGAGAGGGAGAGAGAGGTGGGTCTCCGGCGCTCTCACTGACCGAACGAAACGCAACAATGCAAGCACAGTTACTTCACGTCGGTTTCATGTCAACTATTATAGTACACACATATCATGTATGTATGTTTTTTTTTTTATAGTAGCACGGCAAAATGACTTTACTGTGCCTGATGGTAAGCACAGTACAATCCAAAAACAATGACGACCACCGAGTGACACACTATCCATCGCCGGTCGCCACTGTCATGCCGGCCTGCGAGATGCTGGATATGCACAGGCTGATCCCGAAACGCGAACCGCAGAAGCGAATCACTATGACGGGCTTTTTCGCCATATACATGGTGGTTGCGACCCAGTCAGGCTGTAGAACCCTACCGCCCCGCAAAATGTCTGTTTGCTGTAGCCTGTGTGCTGTAGCTCACCGATGAGACAGCTCGGTTTTATTTTAGCGACGCAAGCCTCGAAGTCCTTCTCTGGTTCGATGTCTTTCCCGAAGACTTTGGCGTGTTCCGGTACTCCGCCCTCGCGCCGCGTCGACAGCAGCCCGTCCACGTCAAACATGTACACGCGGTCTCGCGCCTGCCTCTCCGACAGGCCATCTGCCACCATCGCCGATACAGTTAAATTCGCGATACCGTTAGCCGCCTGAAAATTATTAAAAAAAAACATCGCATTTATCTGTAATATATTTATTAAAAATATAACTTTTAAGTTGAACATTAGAAATCGTCACGTAAGAAAAAACCGTTGCGCTACCTTCATGCAGTCTATTGTATACTAATTGTAACGTTGTATTTACCTCCATACCGAACGCATATATATTAAGCACGCTTGTCATTAAACGTTTTTTTATTCATTTTTTTATAATTTATAATTCACTAATTAATTGTTAATAAATGAATCGTTTCCTTAAAATATTAAATTAAGCTTTTTATTTAATTCCTTATTTTACGTTAAGTGCATTAAAAATCATAGAAAGTAAAAATTAGAGAAAAATCGTATTGAGGAGGCATAATGTTTTTTTTTCGCTATGATCATACTAAAATGTGAATGTCAGAACAATATTTTGAAAGCTATGACGTCACACGGTGTGATCGCTATTTATATTCGCTTGATACTAAAATGAATTATCGGTATTTTGTTTAACTATTATAATCGTAATTTGAACATGTAATTCTTGTATGCATTTAAGAAACAAAAATAGACGAATTCACGCCTTTAATTTAAAGCCTCGAGTAGGTAACATTATTATTTTTGTAATAGTGAGGGGCTAGGGCGCGCAGTCATTGTGAAACATCAAAATTGCAATTGAAACATGTAAATATAAAGCAAAGACGAAACAAACATTTTTGAGGTCTATAACAAAAAATCACATAAGAATATCAAACATACACAGGTAACAACGTAATACGAAGAATGAATGATAGATGGCGTTAAAACAAATCTAACTGTTTGAGTTCGTGACGATATGTACAATCAATTAATGTGTCACATTAATAAATACTAACAGATCCAGCTCCGAGGAACAGATAAATGTTTTCGCTGAGTTTCCTCTTGGTGACTCGGACGGCGGCCATCAACCCAGCCACTGCCACACTCGCAGTGCCTTGGATGTCATCGTTGAACGTGCAATATTTGTTACGGTACTTCTTCAATAAACGACCGGCGTTCGGCAAAGCGAAGTCTTCAAACTGTTACGTCGAAAAATGAGGAATTTTAATGCTTAAATTTATATATACAACCAGACGTAGGACTTAAAAAAACTAAATAAATTATAAACGGTATCGGATTCATTATGTATAATATGAACGATACCAAAATCAAAAAAGCCAAATTGGTAAATAACGTACGCCATAAGGATCATTCGTCCAGTCATCTTAGTAAGTTCACCTTAGAATTCGAGATATCCAGCTATAAACTCGTATAAACTTGTATTTTGTCATTTTAAAAGATTCATCATATGGTGTCGGGTGTCATATTGCTTTTTTTTCGAACTAACTACGCTATTGGCCTGGCAATGCCATATTGTGTATATATCTTACATATATATACAATTTTATATAGCGTGTCTTTGACAGGGACTACCGGTTGACCTTAAATGACGTTCTAATCGCGAGCTCTCCGTCCTGAATCTAGGAAAACGAATTAACGGATAAAATAAAGTAAATTTTCAAAAAAAAGTATTAACCGACTTCAATATCAATCAAAAACCCATAAGGCACTAAAAAGCGGAAAATAAATAGTTTATCAAAAATAAAACATATGAATATGTGTGCTACCTAGAGATGTACTGGAAGTCGGTACCAACCAAAATGTTTGTATTACAGAGACGCGAGAGTGGACTTAAACTTTGTACCTGTAGATGACATGATTTTCGGTTTGGTTGGCACCGACTTCCAATAAATCTCTAGGTAGCACACATATTCATAAGTTTTATTTTTGATAAACTATTTATTTTCCGATTTTTAGTGCCTTATGGGTTTTTGATTGATATTGAAGTCGGTTAATACTTTTTTTTGAAAATTTACTTTATTAACATATCATTATCGATAAATCTTTATGAACTGTCATATGTTTGTATTTATTAATGAGTTTTCATTTATATCGTATGGTCATAAGAACACACAATTTTTATATTTATTGAGCGTATAGTTATACGAGTGATTATGTCAACAATGAAATTTGTTAGCACCCACCTCCGGTGCCGCTGCATCACATTCAAGAGACGAGACTACAACACGACCGGAACATTGATATTAGCGCCACCATATTATAGATACACATTGATACTAGCGCCACCATATTAGAGAGACACATTAAAGTGGGACCACATGGGAAGTACCAGCTTTCAAATAAAAAAAGAATAATCAAAATCGGTTCACCCAGTCCAAAGTTATGAGGTAACAAACATTTTAAAAAAAAAAATACAGACGAATTGATAACCTCCTCCTTTTTTTGAAGTCGGTTAAAAAATTTAGGATCAAGAGTTGTAGCAAATTGCATATTCTACGATATTGACGGTAAATGCAAACATCGAAAACCCATAGCAAACGAGATATTTGCAAAAAAATCTGCAAAAAATCGATTTATGTGAATCTTAGATTTTAGCTTACACCACAGGGATTTGGGGGATTTTGGACACCCTACCCTATGTAGGTTTTGAGAAAACATTTAGAATGTCACAATAGAAGTTTATACGAGTTTCTAACTGGGTATCTCAAATTCCGGGATACCTAATTTTGACCAAGATGACTTGGACTACATCTATAATCTATATTAAATATGTATCTATACGTAGTATATGATAGCGGTTCTAAATATATATATGTATATTAGACTAGCTGGGCCCGCGACTCTGTCCGTGTGGAAACTAATGTAAAAAAAACAGTGAATAAAATCATCTGAATGTATTAAGTCCATTTACTTATCTACTTTTATCTCGTACTTATGCCGCGTCGTTATTAAAATTACAAAAACTTTTGATAAAATGGACCGATTTTAATTAAACCAAGACCAAATGTTGAAGTGTAAGACCACGATACGGTTTACGATTTTCTTGGTGAGGTTTTTTTTCGAACTGACTACGTACGCTATTGACCTAGCAAGGTCTTAACAGCTTCACCGGACATGTAGATCATTGAAAATGAAAAACAAACCGTGACGTCATTTATGAAACCTTTATAAAATCCATTATTTTCCAATACAATTTATACAACATAAATAATTAATAGAGATATGAAAAGATAAGAAATTGTCGATTTCTGTTCATTCGAATCACAGTAACACTTAACACCGATATCATAAATCCCGGAAATTTAACCATAAAGCTCTCCGTCCTGAATCTAAGAAACGATTTAACGGATAAAAAAAATTTAGGAACAAGAGTTGTAGGAAATTGCATATTCTACGATATTGACGGTAAATGCAAACATCGAAAACCCATAGCAAACGAGATATTTGCAAAAAAATCTGCAAAAAATCGATTTATGTGAATCTTAGATTTTAGCTTACACCACAGGGATTTGGGGGATTTTGGACACCCTACCCTATGTAGGTTTTGAGAAAACATTTAGAATGTCACAATAGAAGTTTATACGAGTTTCTAACTGGGTATCTCAAATTCCGGGATACCTAATTTTGACCAAGATGACTTGGACTACATCTATAATCTATATTAAATATGTATCTATACGTAGTATATGATAGCGGTTC
>MU159198.1:187232-204307 GCA_015888305.1 Antheraea pernyi
AGGGTCGGCACAACATGTTTTCTTTTTCCACGCTCGCCTATCAGATGTCATCTCAGTCAATACACCTTTTACACACATATCATTTTTCACTCAATCCATCCATCCTTTTTTCGGTCTTCCTCTACTCTTATATCCATCGACCGTCATACTCAAAGCTTTTCTAGTTACATGGTCTTCATCTCTCCTCATAACATGCCCATACCATGCTAACCTATTACTCCTTAACTTATCTGTTACTGGTGCTATTTTCAAGCTTCCTCTGATATATTCATTCCTAATCTTAGCCATTCTAGTTACACCATACATCCACCTTAACATTCGCATCTCTGCGACATGTAGTTTTCTCTCATCCGTCTCTCTCGTCGCCCAGCACTCAGATGCGTACAACATTACTGGTCTTATAATAGTTTTATACACCTTCCCTTTGAGTTAATTTTCCAATACAATTTATACAACATAAATAATTAATAGAGATATGAAAAGATAAGAAATTGTCGATTTCTGTTCATTCGAATCACAGTAACACTTAACACCGATATCATAAATCCCGGAAATTTAACCATAAATATGAGACAATGTAGATAATACAAATTACGTGGCTGTGTAGTAGTAATATCGAACGAGCTGAATGACGTCATACAGGCATACAATTACATCACAACACATATACGTGCGTTTCCGAACCATTATTGTCGTTTTTAATCATAACTGGAATTTTCTACGTACGCACATAATAATATCCATTGTTACACGCGTCCTTTGTAAAAATATTCGAGATGATCTCTTCAAGAATAGTGTGAAAATCGATAATTGCTTTTGTTTTTTTATATGGTCTTCATTATTATTTATAGGATTGTTCCCGGAAAGTTTATGTACATAAAATATGCAGATTGTATTCATAAAATGTTTAAAAAAATTCGATGTACTTTAATGGACACATATTTTTTTTTTTGCACGCTTGCATTGCTAACGCTGACTAGACCTTATAAGAAACATTAAGATAAAGTATACATTTGTACGAATTCAAACTTGTATACCCTAGAAAGACCTTCATAAAGCTTCATGCTTCATGCTAGAAAGACCTTCATGCTATACGTCTATCTGCTAAGGAATTATAACATTAACCATTTTTATCTTTTAAGTACATATTATTAAGAAAAGGTATAGATTATATGTGAAGCTATTTTGATCGATATAGTATTAAGGCTTATCCAATTAAATCCTTCAATTATGTTGGGTATTTAATGTAGATAAAAATTAGCAAATAGCAATTGGAAAGATATGACAGATTTAAAATTACAGGCAACAAAAAAAAATCGTTCGTGAGGACAATTATAAATCTTTTGATACAATAGAAATTATGTATCTTTCCCTTAATCTAAAATAGATTTAACTCAAAATTTACGTTTTTCGAGTTTTCGCCTGAAAATAAAAAATTTAACGTTGCCAGAAGAATACATTTCAACACAATTCAACAGCCACTTCAATATGATCGAAACTACGAATATAGGCGACTGTTGTTCCCTTTTTATTTAAAACTTACTGTCATATATTACATGTCATATGTCAAATATTACGCGCTACCCTCTATTACGAAGCAAGCCTATATAAGGCGTAGCAATAACGGAACGGGGTTCGGTAGTCCGGTGAAGCTGTAAAGACCTTGCCAGGTCAATAGCATAGTCAGTTCGAGAAAAAAAAAAGAGCGGGGTGTAGCAGTACGTCATCTATGAGTGACGTCATACTTTTATAACTACCGCTCCCAATGTCAGCCACGACATATATAAATATAAACTACGTATCCCTATTTTTAGAACTGACTTACAGCGCTTCCATTAATATTTAAGAGAGATTTAATTCGCACGTATAAATCATGGTCCAAATTTAAAGACCTTGATTTTTTGAGTTATTTCTTTTTTATTTAAATAGCGAAATGTCAATTTAAATCGTATGTGCGGTGCCAGGGCAAGTTATTAGTATACTAATTATTACGGACAGATGAGCTATCATATTTCTTTTGAATGTTAATGTTCTTTATGTATTACGAACAGATGAGCTGTCATGTTTATGTATTTACTTTTTCTCTATTTAATGTTATTTATGTGGAATATGATACTTATGTAAAGATAATTTGAATATAACCGCCATTATTATTGTTACTGCCAAAATAAATAATATTGTACGGAACCATCGATGAAAATATCAAGTAAAATGTATCATGTAAAATGTATGGATAAATGTGCTGCAATTAAGGCACGCATGGTATACTAATTGTAAGTATGAAATTGTGAAGTGTCAGCGGCTCATTAAATACGATTTATGTACATTGTGAAAGTAATACAGTCCACTGAAGTTTCGAAGTCTACCGCTGTTTTATTGCTGAAATCCTGAAACCAATACCTAACACTAATATAAATATACATTTTTTTAACTAAATTGCTAAATACTCTTAAAACTTTCCCTCATCTTAGCGTAAAACATCAACATATTACAACAGGATAAAATATCAATATTATAGTCTGCAATAAATACGTAATAAATCAACGCACGTGACTGCTCAATATACGCATATCATAATCATATCGATAAAAAAAAAATTAATCTTTTTGCTATAGACATGATAATGAGAAATCATTATAACCAGTTTGATGCAGATTGACAATATGCATTAATATATCAATTTATAATCGGATTATACATTATATATCTAGTAACTAACCTGCAATAAAGTGTTTTGCCCGTATCTCTGGACACAAGCTTCCATGAATTCGTCGATAAACTCGTCGTATTCCTTCCCTCGTACACGTTTCTGACGCAGACCGATGTATAGCGGATCTTCCAAGAGATCCTAAAAATAGGATTTACTACTTCTCAATGAGATTTTAATTATATAAACATTTAAGATCGTCGATATTTTTCCATTCAAAACAAGTTTCCATCCACATAAAAGACATATTATAAGTTCCGTATAATAATTACACAACCAATTCAAATTTAGTACTATCTATACATGGTATATAAATAAGCAGAGAATAGCAGTTAAGAATAACTTTTTTCTTGCTTATAACTTAGTGTTACCAATAAAACATTTTGGGAATAGAAACAACATTAGATGGAATGATTATACCAATATAAGATATGGCGAAACAATGTTGAACCTTAAGTAAATAAGTTAAGGTTAAATATCCAATGGAGGGAAGAACTACTTGTTTAAATAAATATACAATAGCTTCTTTTGACGAAGATGGATTCATATTATACGCTTTTAATATTTAACACTGAAAATATATAATTCAAATTGGATAAACATTTTTACACAAAGAAATTGTACAGTATAAAATCACGTGGTAGTTTTTTTATATTAAATTTAACACCATCTAAAAATTAATCAAAATAAACCACCTGCTATTTGTCAGAGCTAATCTTGTTAGCGGCTTAACCGATATTTACGAGGCTTTTATTAGCATCTAAAGGATTTTTCACAGTATTATACATATACCACGTGGCTGTTTAAAGTTTAACACCCTTCAACCCTTTGGTAGCTCATGGTCACATTTAACATATAAAATAATATCAAAACAAATACTAATAAACAACAAAGAGAACCTTAGTTTGTTCTAATACTTTTAAAAGTATGAGAACGATACTTTTAAACGTAAAAAAACCACGTCTAGGTTCAATGAACAATTAAAGGGGCATTTTTCAAGGTTAATCATTATGTAACTGGTTATCATAAGAATGCCGCGCGGTGGAACAAAGGGAAGCGGGGTGCAGGTCGAGGTGCGGCACGGTTTGATTAATTGCTTTCCTTATTATTACACCAGTTCGTTTTTGCATAAATCACCTGATGCTTAGTGTATATCAGTTTTGTTTTTCTCTTGATAATTAGGTCAAATATTAGGCAACTATTTTTAAAATTAATTTAGAACGACAGTTGACTAATGATTATCTTGTAAAAATACTGCTGGCGACTGTATATTATCACTTTTTTACATACATAGGAAGCAGTAATCTATATCAACTATAAATGGTTATACGATTTAGATTAGATAATATTAAAAGAAAATCGATTTAAATTTATAAAAATAAATCGATTTCAATATGAACTCACAATAGGAATGTCAAAAATAAAAACTTAAAAAAATGTTACGTCTATAAAAATCGTCGTATAAACTAAAACTATCGGAACTAATAGTAAATGTCAAACCAACTACATCACAACTAGTTTATCATTCATTGATATTCGGAGAGTTAAACAATTCGAAACGTCTACGACCTTGACCTTCATGTACATTATTCAACGCGGATTTACCTGGTTGTTCGTTCCGACGTCCAGAGTGATCGGTAGGCATTGGTGAGGCTTTATGCCCGCCAGAGCCGTGTACAGGGACAGTTTGCCCACGGGAATGCCCATGCCGTAGGCACCGAGGTCGCCCAAACCCAGAATACGTTCTCCGTCCGTGAACACTATCGCACGGACGTCTGGTTCTGGCCTAAAGTTAAGACATTGTAAATCATGATTATCATCTTCTTACCCTTATCATAATCAAAATCCTCTATATTCAATTTAGGCCCTGAGAAGGCACTTATGAACGTCAAAACTACCACCGGTTCGGAAAACAACCCAGTCATCGAGAAGAACCGGCAAGAAACTCGATCTGGTTTATCTTTTCATAATAACTAACATATATATTTTTTTATTATTACAACATAATAAACACATAAAGCTACATTCGTTTTTAGTGGTTGCACAGAGAGGCGTCACTTCCAGACATCGCTATCGTTCACATACAGATCGACCCTGTAATAACCTTTATGCATTAAAACCCGCTTGACATAACACTTGAACCTACTATCCGGCAAATCAGTAATGTGTTTTGGGACTTTGTTATAAAACACTATTACCTAAAAGACTGTTACTGGTCTTAGTAAGCCTGAAACATGGAGTGACCAGTTTGTTATGGTTTCTGGTATTTACATTATGTCGGTCTTTTACTGAATCCAGATTATCTAAGATTTTCCGGACGTACATCAAATTCTCAAGAATATATTGAGAGGGCAGAGTTAAAATACCGAATTCCTCAAACTTAGTCTTTAATGATTCACCATGTCCCAAATCATAGACTGCCCGTTTTTGTAGTAGGTTATCCCGCCCAAGTCGGGTGCCGACCATCAACAACAACAAGCCTGCATGATCTAAATACTAGAAACTATGACAAACTGGTTGTCCCATGTTTCAGAATTAATAAAACCAGTAACAGTTTTTTTAGGAAACATTGTTAGGTTTTACAATGAGGTCCCAAAGGATATTACTGATTTGCTGGATTGTGAGTTCAAGCGCCATGTCAAGCGGGTTTGCATGTCAAAAGGCTATTATAGAGTGGATCAATATGTGGACGATAGTGACGTCTGGAATTGAATTGTGTAGGTGGTAGAGCCACGCTGTAGCTATTAGTAGTTTCAGCATGAATGGGTCGGCTCGCCCGGGGTAGTACCACCCGACCCACAGAAAACCGACGTGAAGTAACAGTGCTTGCATTGTTGCGTTTCGTTCGGTCAGTGAGAGCGCCGGAGGCCCATCTCCCTTCTCCCTTTCCCTTTCCTTTCCCCCTTTCCCATCCCCCTCATCCATACACAGGCTGGCAACGCACTTGTGACTCCCCTGGTGTTGCTAGTGTCTATGGACGGTGGTGATCACTTAAAATCAGGTGACCCACATGTTCGTTTGCCTGCTTTTGATATAAAAAAAAACTCATCTCTGTGCATCCACTAAAAACGATTTTGACGTGTAATGTAATCTATATATTATATATGCATATATGTTAAAAAGATAAACCAGACCGAGTTTCTTGCCGGTTCTTCTCGATGACTGTGTTGTTTTCCGAACCGGTGGTAGTTTTAACGTTCATAAGAGCCTTCTTGGGGCCTAAATTAAATATTTTATTTTTAATTTTGATTTGATCATGATAACAGTTGGACAAAAAAAATTATAATTTCAATATTCTTACAAAGTGGCCTCCCTTGTTAGAACTGTCCATGGAGCTTTTGTAGCATCTCAGAATTCATGTTCCGTGGTATTATATACCATCCACTTCACTTGTGCATAATAACCGAGCTATATTACATAAAACACCACCAATATTACAAAATATACAGCCAAATAACACAGGATTATGAATAAAATATCAAATCCACTGTATGACAGAAAAAGATCCCGCTAAAAACTCTAAAAAGTTTAAAAAATATATATGTCCTAACTAATATTATAAATGCGAAAGTGAATTTGTTTGCTACTCTTTCACGCTTAATTAACGCATTCATTAATTAACGCAACTAATATATCACATAATTATCTTATGGAACATTACATTCACGTTTTCAAGACTATAGAAAAGGACACGCGAGTACATTTAATAAACAAAACTGTTCCCGAGGGAAAATCTTGGAAACAGCTGAACAAATTTCGACGAATCTTTTACTTGCGAATTGAGGATTATTCAGCGTATTACTTAACTATAACTTACCAATTTTTAAGAATATTAAACACATGGCCTTTATCATTGATTGTGATAAACAGGCCTCTCGGTCTCCTATAGATGAGGCCGAACCGCTGACAGGCGAGGCCAACAGTCGGCGTGTACACAATAGGCAGATACTTCTCGACATTCTCAGCCAGGAGTCTGAAGAACAGCTTCTCATTCCTATCCTGCAATAAATCAAAACGGCTGTAAATAACGCATGCCACATGATTACACGATCACATATTCAGGAACATTTTATCAGGAACATACTAGCTGTTCCGGGGGACGTTGTCCCGCCCTGATAATAAAAAAATCTTGACAAATTACATACCTAAACCTTCCTCAGGAATCAGTTTACCTGCTGGTGAAAACCGTATGAAAATCCGTTAAGTAGTTTCAGAGTTAATCGCGAACAGACGTAACAGAGGACTTTGCTTTATAATATATAGTGATAAGCTATAAAAGCTTCAGAAATTCAGTATCTAAACTACGCCTTTCCAATACATTCTTGATAATTTAATATACGCCCGCAAAAACATAGCAAAACTTTTTTTAATAAAAGACTGGCATGATTTAAATACCAGAAACAGTGACAAATTGGTTATCTTATGTTTCAAGAAGACAAGTAACAGTTTATTAGATAATAGTGTAAAAGTTACAACAAAACCCCAAAACACATTACCGATTTAAATACCAAAAAACAGTGACAAATTGGTTATCTTATGTTTCAAGAAGACAGGTAACAGTTTATTAGATAATAGTGTAAGAGTTACAACAAAACCCCAAAACACATTACCGATTTTTCTTTTGTTCGTCATAGGAGGCAAACGAACAGCTGGGTCACCTGATGTTAAGTAATCACCACCGTCCACAGACACTAGCAACACCAGAGGAGTCGCAAGTGCGTTGCCAGCATGTGTTTGGGGGGAAGGGAAGAGGAGAGGGGACCCCTACGGCGCTCTCACTGATCGAACAAAACGCAACAATACAAGCACTGTTACTTCGCGTCAGTGTTTCTGTGGGTCAGGTGGTAGTACCCCGGACGAGCCGACCCATCTATGTTAAAACCAGTAATAGCTTCAGCGTGGCTCTACCGCCTACATTTGTCGGTTCAAGCATCATGTCAAACTGGTTTTGATATCAAAAGGTTATTATAGGATGAATCAATATGTGAACGATGGTGACATCTGTACTAAAAATAACTGTAACTAATTTTTTTTTCTTTATGTACGATGATAAGATAATGACTGAAGATGAAGGCGCTTATGAATGTCCAAACTCAAACCATCAGAAAAATCGACAAGAAACTCGATCTAGTTTCATATTTTTCTTCTACACATTTTCATAACAAGGCATTATAGTTACCTACAATCGTTTTTAAAGAAAGTACAGAGAGGGGTACTATTTTGAGACATCACTATTGTTCATGTATTGATCCAGCTTATAATGTATTTATTGGTCCACGGCATTGCTCGCGTGACTATAGTATGAACATAAGTCTAGGTGGAATAACCCTCCCAACTCCTCCCGCCACCGTAGCCGGACATTGCACGGGTCCGGCGGGCGAGGGGAGGCAGCCGGTGTGTACCCGGTCTGTCCCTCTATAGGTAGGAGCCCGGCGGCCGCCTTCCGCCGGGCGGCTCTACAAGGTTGATTAGCTTGAACGATCCCTTGCCGCCCCACAAAACGGTCTGTCGGTACACCGTGGGGTTTTGGATTTCCCCACGTAAAAAAAAAAAAAGGTGGAATAACCCTAGAGGACAGTACTCTTTCTCTTGACAATACGTACCCTATATCTTTTCTGTTGATCGGCATATCGATTAAGTAATTAATGCGTCGCGGCCGTGGTGGTCTAGTGGTTTGACCGGTGGAATATTATTTCGATGTCCGCAGGTTCGAACCCCAGCATGTATTAACGAATTTTTCGGAATTCGCATACTCTTTAGAACAAATTTACCAAATTAAATTGATAACACTATCGGTTGACGATGAAGGAAAACATCGTGAGGAAACCTGAACCTGAGAAATGTTCTTGTAGTACTTACTGTATGTGGAGAAACATAGAACTATTGATTTCTCAGAGTTTGAATCGCCAATACGTCGTGGGGTAGCGTGGTGATTATGCCCATACCTTCGTTTGGGAAGAGGCCTATGGCCCTGCAGTGGGTCTTTTACAGGCTGATGATGATGATGATGATGAATTAATGCGTGAAAGCATAAACAAAAAGATAATAGAGAACATAAACCTAATATTACAGAACGTTAGTTCTGTACACCTTATATTACATGTCCTAATCTACACCGTATGTACAAAATATTCAGATGGATTAACTCCAATCCAGTTCAACCTATTTTTTTAAAGTTGACACACAAGCATTTTTTTATTGTGAAAGAGTTTATGGTATTGTACTATAACTCGCCATTAGGTGGCGCTACACCGTATTTTATTGTTATTAAAATGTTACACCATGCACCGTGGGCAAAATGTAATCAAATACACAGTAACAACATATTCATGGAAAAATATATTTTTTTTTATGTCATAGGTGGCAAACGAACAGGTGGGTCACCTGATGTTAAGTGATCACCACCGTCCATGGACACTAACAACACCAAAGGAGTCCCAAGTGCGTTGCCACCCTTTGGGGGAAGGGTTAGGGGAGGGAGAGGGAGAGGAGAGAGGAGGGGTGGGGAGGTGGGCCTCCGGCGCTCTCACTGACCGAACGAAACGTAACAATGCAAGCACTGTTACTTCACGTCGGTTTTCTATGAGAGGGTGGTACTACCCCGGGCGAGCCGTAAGACAAAACCAATTCAATACTACATTAAATATTGCAATTTTGGTTATCAAGACCGTTCATTTCGATTATTGCCAAAATACAATATACAATAATAAAAAAAACACAATGTAATAAATCACTCACTACAAACACTCAGACGTAATGTAGCTCCCTATTACCGAAACCAATAATAAAAATGTAATAAGTTACTGGCTGCCGTTATGAAAAGCGGTGCATCTAACTAAATTACAAATAGGTGCAGTCGTTCTGAAGTCATACACTTACAAGACATTCAGCAATGTATTTTTAATTACATGAAAAGATATTTTTAAACGACACAAGCATTCTAAAATCAACGAGGTCGCCCCGTTTCGGAATCAGTATGATATATTAATATTTTAATTACCTAGTCTTCTAGCAATATGGTAACATGACGTAACATGAAATCTATATTATCTTTTGTAGGTGGTAGAGCCACGCTGGAGCTGTGAAGCTATTACTGGTTTCAGCATGAATGGGTCGGCTCGTCCGGGGTAGTACTACCCTCTCACAGAAAACCGACGTGAAGTAACAGTGCTTGCATTGTTGAGGCCCAACTCCCATCCCCCTCTCCTCTACCCCACGCCCCCTTCTCCCAAACTCAGACTGGCAACGCACTTGCGACTCCTTTGGTATTGCAGGTGTTTATGGACGGTGGTGATCACTTAACATCAGGTGACCGACCTGTTCGTTTGCCTGCTACGACATAAAAAAATATAGGGCGGGTATTTTTTGGAAATAACTACGCTATTGGCCTAACAAGGCCTTTACAGCTTCACCGGGCTGCTTTATATGGTGGCGTGAAACAATGATGAAATAATATTACATCTCTTTACCACTCTCAAACTCTCACCTTCAACATACATATACGAGATTGTAACAACTGCTAGGTCTATATAACCGCTTAGGACATTGATCAAACTAATTGCAAGAGAAGTAGTCGAAAATTTACAAAACTATATCTTCGAATTGACTTCATTTACATAGCTTTTACTGAACAATACACCTGTGAGCGTTGATTTTAATTAATAAAGCATATAGAAAATTCGGACCGCCCATACCATTTCTGTTAGGACTGACCCCGTATTTACGCATTTCGCGAAAACAAAGCGATAGCAGAATTGTTGGCTTCAAAATGACTAACTATATACCCATATATAAAAGCATATCTGACTGACTGACGTATTAACCAACACACAGTTGAAACCACCGGCGTTAGGGTCGTGAAAAATTGAAAGTGTAGGGATTTCCTTTTATACTGTAGAAGAGCACTGATTATTTTTAAAATTCAAGATTTTAATAGATATTTACTTTTTACGTACCGTGATTTGAATTGGGTTCCTGTTGAAAATCAGCGATAAGCGTTTGTCATAACACTTTAAACTTTTATTACTTTTAATGTTATCTTTTTCAAGTTAGCATATTCTGAGCTGGACACCGTTTCATAGTGTTGCGATATGCATATTTTTATCTACTCTTGTACGCTTGTATATTATGTAATGCAATATAAATAAAATATTTCTTTCGATCTTTCTACTTAGTCTGGCCATAAATACTGTTACAATTAAAAATAAACAAAATATTACATTTGAATTTGGAATCTGTCATTTTTATATGATTATTCATTGAGTTTTCTCATTTTGGTGCCAATACATTGTACAATATTTTGCGATATTACAATGAAAT
Organism: Antheraea pernyi; assembly: GCA_015888305.1. Taxonomy (NCBI): domain Eukaryota; kingdom Metazoa; phylum Arthropoda; class Insecta; order Lepidoptera; family Saturniidae; genus Antheraea; species Antheraea pernyi. The sequence goes on from MU159198.1 coordinate 198,259, forward strand.
TAATAAAAGTAAAAAAAAATAGAACATTTTTTTTTTCTTAGTTTCAGTATTTATGGAAAAACTAGGTATATAAAAATGCGTATTTTTTCCATCAGTCAGGTATTATTTTATAAAGACTACAAATATAGACACAAAATAAATAGTAGAAAATAATTGCTACATAGACAATCATAATTAATAACTCGTTAACGTTTGTTATTAAGAGTCATACATAACCTAAAATCGTCATTTAAAAGCAATCGTTTAGCTATATCTGTTATCGCATTGCTCTTGCGATATACTTAATAAGGGATCCACATTCCGCAGCCAGTAACCGATAAATAGACATATTTCACTGAATAAACGGTACCTTTAACAGGTTTAGTCACCTGTAACTCGACGAGGTAGAGGTATTTGTTTAAGTTATCCTCGTATCTATCCACCGATATCCTGCAAATGTCCAATTGTTCCTCTTGGCTTTTGAATTTTGCAGCTAAAAGACCATGAATTCCGAGGGCCTGCCGTTCTTCTAATGTAAAAGCTAGACCCTGAAAACGTTTTATTCATTATAGTTATGTAGTACATATACTGGTGGTCTAAAAATTACTGGTGCATCGTTTTTAAGCCTTTTTAGTATTTCGACACACTATAGTCGCGGCACGCTATGATGGCCGTTTTGACGTATGTCCGCTGATGAAGTTTCGTATAAATTATTAACTACACTTGACAGAACAAAATGCTGTTCTTTATTGTCAATATTGACGTGTCGTTAATGCTAAAATTGATCGAATATATAAGTTTAGGGCATAAAATAAATTTAGTATTAGGATTTATTATCTTTTCACGTTTTTACTACCAAAAAAAAACAGTGCCGATTGACAGAACCTTTAATGGATTATAATTAGAATACTTATTTACAAAACAACTCGGCATTTATATTTTTCAAAATTCGATAGTATAGGTATATTTATATCCTATAGATGATTACATATACAGAATCGCTGGTCAGCACAACTACCACCTCCGGAAAAGTCACGTCAATGCTTACAGCAAAATATAATTTCATTGTATAATTTGACATCACTATTGTAATGTGTCAAAACGTCCATCACAGCGTGCCGCTATTGTTGATATCAAAAACATCAAGTAAAATACGTTGCAACTTCCTCACTGCAATTATTTCACCTTTATCATATTGCATCTACTGTTAACATGGCGAAAATTTATTTGGCGTTTATTTTCAGTATGCATGAGCAATGGGCTTTATCCGTAACTTTACAAAAAAGTTAATAAATACGTATTAAATACTCGGTTTAAAAAGATTTCGTAATAAATACACCGCGCTCGCCCGAGGCAAGTTCGCGTTTTCCTTTTTCACAAGTCTAACATAACGTAACCAAAGCGAGACAAAAGAGCAAGATGGCGAACATTCAGCGACCGCGGTGCATTTAATACTAGACCTTTTTAAAGCCAGGGTTCAATGCGTATTTAACTTTTTTGTAATAACACCGTATATGTTTTTAAGGCTTTGCTCCTACGAGCGTGTTCATATGCCAACGAATCACAAAAAAATAATTAGCTACTTACCTTTAGTTAGTTATCAATATTGTTTTCTATCGACAGGCAATGTTTCATAGGTTAATGTTTTTTTAATTAAATATACCACAATAAAAAGATATTTCCTATACGAGTTTTTTTTAAAAACCCATATTCCTAAACGTGACCCTCGAATGTGGTAAATAAACTAACCTTCTATATATTAGTTTGAACGTTATTAATAAAAAATTATATTATTCATACCAAAAACATGCTGCCAAACTTACTATGATCTAAATACTAAATCTAGACTTTAAATACCTTTAAAACGAATTTATTGGAATTACAGCTGACAATAATTCAATATCGCTTAACAATACACGTTTAAAATAGATAAATTGACATCTAACAACAGCATTTTCCTCATTTATTTTCTAGTATAGCGTTTTTAGTGCTAACCAATTTACTGCAATCGTTTATGTCTGAATAGGTCGGAACTGTACAACAATAGTCATTATCTTGTATTTTTACTCTGTTGGCATTAGCTTCCAAGGTTTCGGGGAAACATCGGTACTAACAAGTCATACTGTTCGTTAATTTTAAACCTAGAAAATACAGTGCTGGTATACTTTAACCCAGAGGTTCTCAAATATTTTTTTCTCATAGACCACTTTTAAAAATTTAGCTGGTTTCAGTGGTCCCGCCTGCAGTTACATTTCTACCATATTTCCAAAATTCGATAAAAATGTGAAGATTAGATCTAACTATGGAAATCTGTTTTTTTTTCGTACTGACTACGCTATTAACCACGTAAGGTCTTAACAGCTTCACCGGACTACTAAGGCGAGCGCTTAAGGCACTCAGCCGATTATGGAAATCTGAGTTGCGTACTGAATATGGAATATGCAAGTATTTACAAGTAAAAGTCATCGAGCTTCCTAAAATATTAGTCTACAGTGCTAGGTGTCAAGACAACATTTTAGTTCTTCAATATCGAAAGCAGATACATTTTCATGAACCCCCGCTTACGAATTATAAACCCCAATTTTTTTGTCACGCCAATGTAGACCCCCGTCCAGTCTTCCATGGACCCCTGGGGTCCACCTAGACCACTTAGTGAACTAAGGCCTTATTATAAAGTTACTTACTTTATTGAGACGGGGATCTCTAAGGTGGTCGATGCCCCTTACGACGTTCGGGCAAACTATGTTACCTGTAACCTCGTGGTACTCTCGATAAAGTACCGATGATGTTTCAAGGGTCAGGCATTTTGTTAGGATGTACGCTAAGGCCCTGTTCTGGCCGATAACGCTTGTACAACATCTGTAACAAAGAAAAGTCTTTGTAAGATAATAAAAGGAATATAGTATAGTGCAGTGATTCCAAAAAAAACTGATCTTGGGGGTCGACGAGGTCCAAAAATCGGCCCCAATGTATTAACACAAGTTCTTATTTAAAACTTTCAAGATACCTACTGTATAAGATGTGTTATGAATAGCAACTTATTATATGAATGATTAATATTTTAGTAGAAAGTATAATTGAATTTAAAACACTCAACAAAGTAGAAAGTATAATTGTTGTACTTTTAAAACACTCAACAAGTCGATAAACGTGTACAAGTTGGTAGAAGATGTTAAATCCGTACAAAATGTCATAAAAAACAGTCAGCTGCTTATTAGTTATATTCGAACATACAAACAGATACATACATATATCTTATAATATCATTTTCCTGATCCGCAGCCTTTATAATAAATGTCTATCACGAAACGAGGAAGGAAATTAAACGTACACATAGATTTTTCAATATTAAATTCGTATTTTACAAACACTAGCATATTAACCGCTATTTAGTCCGCCTGGAATTTACCAACAATAAAGTAAATTTTCGAAAAAAAAGTATTAACCGACTTCAATATCTCACTAAAAAGCGTAAAATAAATAGTTTATCAAATTTAGCAAATTAAATAAAACATATGAATATGTGTGCTACCTAGAGATAATTTAATAAGAAAATAAGAGAATTGAAATGGGACCACATGGGAAGCACCAGCTTTCAAATAAAAAAAGAATAATCAAAATCGGTTCACCCAGTCCAAAGTTATGAGGTAACAAACATAAAAAAAATACAGACGAATTGATAACCTCCTCCTTTTTTTGAAGTCGGTTAAAAAATCTATCCAACGCCAAACGTGCATTACTAGATACTGCTTGTTTACATTATTATATTTGCGCGGAACCCTTTTTTAAAATAGTAGCCTACATTAGTCCTTATAACATCAGCTATCCGTCAGTGAAAGTCCCGTTAAAATCGGTCAAAAGGTTTCAAACATTAACTAGAACAAACAGACATGTGAAATTTTAAAAATTAGTTTTGTCTTATCCGATACCTTTTATACTTTCATATCCATTTAGTTAATATCTGTCTGACATTACAATCAGACACTCCAATTTATTCGCATAGATAGAGTTGCCATTTATACGAGCAGTATTTATGAATGAATCATGCATAATGAAATCATAACAGTAACGAGTTACGAGCGCGGAGGTTACGATTCTACACCCAATACATTATACATGCATTCTATCGTTTCAAATCAGCTCTTGAAACGCTATAAAACAATATTTAACAACTCTGATAAGATCAAAAGCTTTATACCGAAGTACGCAGGATGGATCTGCTAAATATCGGTTCAAGTGCAGTTCAATTCGTCGCTGAGGGGATTACGAGTGAGATAACCGGATAAATAGAATTGTTCTAAAGTGTTCGAACGAGTATGGTTGTATGGATAAGATTTAAGCAACACGTTAATAACCGAATTTCCCGCGGTTTCGCACGCGCTTTCTATTCAGTAATTATTTTCAACTCTTAGTTTTATATGAGGGGGGGGGGAGGGGACAGGAAGAGAGGTGGGTATCCGGCGCTCTCACTGACCGAACGAAACACAACAGTGCAAGCACTGTTACTTGACGTCGGTTTTCTGTGAGAGGGCGGTACCTCTACCTACCACCCATAAACCATTCATAATAAAGAAGTTCGACCACTAAACGAGCATATATTAGGTCTTTACCTATGAAATTGCCGTATTGTATGAAAAAATTTAAACGATTTTTTTTCATGTTATTTTATTTGCATTAATCGAAGTAATCACCCATGCAATCAATGCATCTTTGCCAACGCAATGGCAGTTTATTGATACCCTTTTTAAAGAAATCAGCTGGACGGGAGGCAAGAAAGGCATTTTGTACTGCCTCTCGGGTATTGAATTTTTTCCCGCCAAGGAGTTATCCAAATTCTGGAAAAAGTAGTAGTCTGTAGGTGCAAGGTCTGGTGAGTAGGGCGGATGATCCCCAATGAATAATATTTCAAAATCGGGGGTTTTTTTCCTCTTGAGTGTTAGTGTTAACCGAAAGTAACTATTCCACGCGAACGAAGTCGCGGGTAGAGGCCAGTATATTATGAAGAGGTAAAGTTTGTAAGGTTGTAGGGGGTCATTTCAGGAACTACTAAGCCGATTTTAAGGCAAGCGCGGTGCATTTAATACGTAAGTATCCAAACTTTTTTTAAAGCAAGTATTCAATACGTATTTAACGTTTTTGTAATAACACGGCATATGTCTAACTTTTATATTTAAGTCACAAAGAGTGTAGTTTTTTTATGTTAACCGCCCAATGAAGTGGGCACGGGTCAGCTAGTCTATATATAAATAGGTAATGGGAAAAAGGTTAAGAACATCTCCCTGTAGAAAATTCTCGCTATAGAAGAGCCGATTTTCTTCAATCTTTTAACAATTTGTTGCTATTGACGAGCTTTAATGTTACCTATAAAAAAATTAGAATAAGTTTTTTTTTCTACGGTCGAAGTTATATATATAGACTTCTATTGTAAGTGTAAGCGGTTTCATAATTCTATGGTTGCGCCTAATTAACCACCGTTTTTGCTTTCAGTTGATTCTCGTTCAAAGAGCTGTTTCTATGTTTACATTTTATCTCTCATTCTATATTGTTTACTGTGTTTTACCGTAATTCTAACCTGATTTTTAATATTTTACGGTTTTTTATATGTGGATTTCTCATTAACCTGCTGTTAAGTGATCACCACCGTCCATGGACACTAACAACTCCAGAGGAGTCGCAAGTGCGTTGCCATCTTTTGGAGGGAAGGGTTAGGGGAGGGAAAGGGAGAGGAGAGAGAGGAGAGGAGGGGAGGTGGGTCTCCGGCGCTCTCACTGACCGAACGAAACGCAACAATGCAAGCACTGTTACTTCACGTCGGTTTTCTATGAGAGGGTGGTACTACCCCGGGCGAGCCGACCCATTCATGTTGAAACTAATAATAATTTCAGCGTGGCTCTACCACTATTAGAATAAATTTTGTGTATAAATCGATAGTTTTTTTTTTTAATTTAACCGTTTTCTTTATTATCACAAGTATATTCTGTTATACGTTGGTGTATCTATCGCAAATAAATATGTTTTTGCTATTTTTACTTGCTGTAAGTGTACTTTTTATATTACATAGGTAAAACTT
>MU159198.1:204668-232536 GCA_015888305.1 Antheraea pernyi
GATCATTAAGTTCGTGGGGCAACCATTTGTCAAGCTTTTTTACCTTGCCAATTTGACGCAAATGGACCAATATTGTTTTGACGCCAACGTCGAAAGCTGCTGCTAATTCAGCCGTAGATTGTGTATCATTAGCTTCCACAATGGCCTTTAATTCGTCATTGTCGACCAAAGTCTTCGGACGACCGCGAGGTTCATTTTTCAGGTCGAAATTCCCAGAACGGAAGCGAGCAAACCAATAACAGGTGGTGCGTTGGTTTGTAGTGTTAGCTCCGTAAACGTCGTTGATGTTGCGTGCCGCTTGTGCTGCGTTGCTGCCACGACGGTACTCATATTCCATAATTACTCGAATTTTTAACGTATCCATGATGACAAAAAAGATTGAAATGCGATGAAAATGTAACACTAATCAATAAACAAATAACTACTATAGGAAAAAGAATTCCATCTTTTTAAAATAAAATTAATTTAAAATTAGAATTCTTAGCCAAATAAAAATTATTTTGATTTGAAATGGCCAGTACTGCACAACGGTAATTTCATAGGTAAAGACCTATTATAAAATTTATTATTATTATTAACTGGCTGGCTGACGGAAAAATGACGGATCCTCATACCAACTTTTATCCTCATTTCACCACATTTAAGGTTGAATTTCAGAAAATCCTTCCTTAGTAGCTCACGTATAGTGTAAAAGGAACCCTTTTATCACAGCTCTAGCCCCAGTAGTTATACTTTTTATATATATGTAAGACTAATAGTATTACATATATATTTACTTTACATATTTAACAACATATTATATCAAAGTTTATGTTTGTATAACCGAGAAACGACATTCAAATATGTACATATTTCATATCTATATTATAAACATAGACATAAATAAAATTGAACTGTCCATTGTTCATCCGCGATAAACTCCGAAACGGTTAACCCGATTTTATTAACTCTATTACAGGGAGGTGAAGCGGACTTTTCAGTGTATCACAGTATATTTATTAATCAGGCTACGGTTTATTACGCTTTTCCGTACGGGCTAAGTAGTAATGACAAATTACAAAAGAATAAAATTAATAAGAAATAGACACGTAAAATAAAATTAACCCAATAAAAGGTGTAGTTTGAAACAGAGAAGATCAAAATGGCGGATATTCGATAGTATTTGTATGAACATTATGTAGAACGTATATTCATGTATGTATATTAAAATCAATAGCTCCTTTTGGATAAGCTCGTGAAGATAAAAATGATCAATAGATATGGAAGAGAACTTGTCAATTTGCCAAATTTACTGACACCGTTTCGTATAGGATTTATTATTTTTCTATGCTTCTGAATACGCCCTTGACTTTATAATAATTCCAAACCGTTAAAATAGTAAAAGCGTAAATGATCGTAGATCAACGTGTTGCTCTACCACAGATGTTATGAGAGAAAAACTATATATAATGTGGAAGAAACAGTTAGCAATATTCCTTATTGGTAACACTAAATCTTGTCAATATGTTAGTGGACAAAAAAGTTAAAAAAACAGTTGATAAAAAGAGGAGAAAAGGTACCGATCTGTTATACCTTCGCCTATTTATATAGAGATTCGTTTAGTGTGTAATAACTTACTTATTTACTAGTGGGCGCCCAGTGATCGACATTCGACCATAATTCATTGATTTCTTAAAGGGATAATTATTATAACAATTGTATATTATAGTATCATTGTTGAATGTAGAATGAAAAAGGGTATTTGGAACGTAAGAGCAAAATAATACATACAGTCGAGCATAGCAACCTCCTTCACAACCTTTTTTGAAGTCCTTTATTGACAGATGTCAAAATGTCTTTTTTATTTACATGTGTGTATATGTTGTGTAAAATTGAAGCAGTAGTGTGAGTAATGCATATTTTAATTAATTTAATGTACTTCTAATGAATTTTATATAAAATAAATATTTAGATTTTTATTAGATGCCTAGGAATAAGTAATAAAGTACATTTCAATCAATTTTAGATATGTCCGTCTGTCAATTTGTATGAACAGGCATTTCTACTAAAATACTGCGTTTACAATAAAACCCCTTCACGAAAATCATAAAACATATCTTCGAGTAACATTTAAACTTTGTTTCGGTCTATCAAAAGTTGTTGTACTTTTAATGATGACGCGACGTATGTACGAGAGAAAAGTAAAGTTAAGTATATGGGCTTAAAACACTCAGATGATTTTATTAGTCACTGTATTTTTAAATTAGGTTCCACACTAACGGAGCCACGGGCACAGTTTACAGTTAGGTATTGTTTATCATCATATATATTAATACGGGAAGCCTAAACTTTGTATCCCTTTTTAACGGAATTGGGCGAACGGATGAACGTGAAACTTGGCATAATTAAAGTTTATATGGAGGAGAAGTGCAGAAAGCTATTTATTTTATATAAAATGCATTAGAAGTACATTAAATTAATTAAAATATGCATTACTCACACGACTGCTTCAATTTTACACAACATATACACACATGTAAATAAAAAAGACATTTTGACATCTGTCAATAAAGGACTTCAAAAAAGGTTGTGAAGGAGGTCGCTATGCTCGACTGTATGTATTATTTTACTCTTACGTTCCAATTACCCTTTTTCATTCTACATTCAACTTTAAAAAATCAATGAACTATTGTCGAATGTCGACCACTGGGCGCCCACTAGTTAGTATAGATATGTTATAGATAATGATAAACAAAATAATACACAACTATTGTTCATTCGTTTGAAAAACGTAAACTGTTAGTAACTGCATATTAGATTATACCTACACGTACCTAACAACGGAAATCGATACTTGGGGATGGTGTTCAATGTCACGTCCACCGCTTCATTTCGCGGCGACCTTGCTCCGTTCTAACATCACGTAACATTTACACCCGTTATATTATTACAGTCAATTAACATTATCCGGAACCGTGAGCTTTTTATGATCAAACTGCGTTATGTAACCGGCTACATTTAGCGAGAACAGTTCGTATACAATAATTACACCGGACTCTATATTTAAGGGCGTTGCCCAGGCTCTCGACTGCTGTTGGCAATTATTTCTAACGATGACACGTTTTGCAGTATAAAAAAACGTGACGTGACATAGATAACGAGCCCCAAAAACTTATTCAAACATACGTAAATACTTCGGTTCGTGTTGGCTTGTACACAAACAAAATTATGTAAGACATTGTCATGGTGTGTCGCTTTATAAGAAACGTACTGTTTAGCATCGAAACACGGAAATAATACGGTTAGTTTAATAATATAATACATGATACTGTGCTTCGAGCTGTGGTCTGTCACGACGTAACATCACGAGTCATTTCACGTGAATGTCTACAAACCACTAATGTAAAATACACGAATATATTAAACGCCTGTTTTAGCTTATTTGGGAAGGTCAGGTTTAGACACTTTGGTTATAATGTGTAGTATATTAACAGATACTAAATTTAATATAATTGAACTTAGAGAGGACAGTAATATTTGTAGTGCTCCGATTATAAATAAACGAGCTCGTACTCGCAACTTCTTCTACGTCATTTATTGAAGATATACTTCTTTTGGCGTGTTAAGGAAAAATGATGAGAGTAAATTTTTAGGATGCGCGCGCACACCGTCACGAAAAACCGACACCCTGAAGTTAGCTATAGTCAACATTTTGTTTCTTTGTATTAAAACTTTCAATGTATTATTAAATACCTTTTTTCTATTGTTAATGTCGTTTTTTCTATAGACGTAGAATAAAGCGAAAGATAAACTTTTTGAAAAGATTTTTATCTTGTTACGCCAAGGAAATATAACTTCTAACGCGTGTGCATAAGTACACAGACACTTTTTTATCTATCTTATCTAAATTGTTTTCTTATACTTCACATTAGGTAGCGTATTCGACGAAAGCTCACAGGCGGCTTAACTTCTTATGACAATTTCAACAACTATCGTTATATTTCAACCAACTTACACAGAATCTTGACAAGTTATACACCTATATATACCCTTCTTGTGAATCACTGTATCTATTACTCAAAACCACATGAAAATCCGTTCAGTTTATGAGTTTAACGCGAATAAACATACAAACAGACGCGGCAGAGGACTTTGTTTATAATAATATGTAGTAATACAACATTGCTAAGTGAGTAATAAAAATACACGACAAAAAATCTTACTTTTCAAAATACCGATCGCGGAATATTATAATAATATCTTCATTATTCGATATGAGAACGTAGTCCGGTGAATCTGTTAAGGCCTTACTAGGTTAATAGCGTAGACAGTTCGAAAAACAAAAAAAAGATTTAAGAACAAAATAATGTAAGGTCGCGGACCAAAAGGTGATCAAAGAATCTTAAGTATATGAGAATTATTGTCATCATAGCTATTCAAAATATGATACAAATTATTGAGATGAATAAAATAAGAATTTTGTGATTCCTCCAAGCCGCATTAAGACTTGCGTTGAGACTAACAGTGCCAACTCTTATTATTACCAAATAACCTAAAAATAGTTGACGCTTGTATGTTAATAATTTCTGTCATTGGTATAAGAATGTCATTGTTAAGGCTGAAATTTCGAAAATACTTACAAATATAACTAAATATAATTTGTATATGTAAGAGTTATATAATAAAATCTCGAATGTTCAATATTAAAATCTTTATCTTAAAGATTACCCGACAAATCATTACGTAGTATAAAACAAAGTCCCCTACCGCGTCTGTCTGTTAGTCTATTCGCGTTAAACTCAAAAACTATTGAACGGATTTTAAAGCCGTTTTCACCATGGATAAAGTGATTCATGGGGAACGTTTTGGTATATAATTTGTCAAGGATTTCTTTATAATTAGGGCAGGACAACGTCTGCCGGGCCCGCTAGTTTGAATATAATTTTGAGTTTTAATATAGAGCCGAAACTGAGGAGGGATCTAGACCACTAATCATTACGCTTCCCCATAAGTGTTAGGTAGTAATCATATAGCCAAAACCGTTTATGGCGACATCGTTTAAAACAACATACCGGTTATATTGACCCAGAACAAAGGTCCCGCCTGAATGCGGTATCTCGAAAACATCACCGGTTTTTACGACTAAGTATGAGAAGTCCCTTCAATGTCGTCATAACAGATTTTAACTATTTTTTTCTCCTTAAAGAAAATAAAAAATACAGCTTAATTTTATTCCTTATAAAAACATCGTTCCCATGGAAAAGTTATAATAATCCTCATCTCTGGGCTTCCCTTGAAAAACTATTTATAATCAGTTGCCACGCGAACTTCGTTTCGCCTTAACATGATTTTTTTTTCTTAGCCTACCTTTTTAGTAGACACAGTCACATATCAACATATGGAACATTTTGCTATGCTACCCCATAGATACTGTTCGTTTTTGCGGAGTACAAATCGAGAAAGCGAAATTTTTAAAGCAAACTTAAGTAAGCAGTAAAAATTTAAATTGGTAAGATTACATCCGTCAACTCAAAAATGAAAAGAAAAGCATCGTAATTACGGATGCGTTCATGTTGCTAATAGCAATTTGAAGTCAAATGAATACGTGTATATCGGATCTTCGTTTCGCCTTAACATGATTTTTTTTTTCTTAGCCTACCTCTTTAGTAGACACATATCAACATATGGAACATTTTGCTATGCTACCCCATAGATATTGTTCATTTTTGCGGAGTACAAATCGAGAAAGCGATAATTTTAAAGCAAACTGCAGTAAAAATTTAAAATTGTAAGATTACACCCGTCAACTCAAAAATGAAAAAAAGAACTTCGTAATTACGGATGCGTTCATGTCGCTAATAGCAATTTGAAGTTGCGTTCATAATTGCAGAGAAAGAAAACTGATATTTAGGTTTTCCGTGCAATTTTTCCAATGTTTCTCTCCATAAAAACCTTCCTCAGAGTTTAAAGAATAAATCAAATTAAAAATTGCTCGAATTGGACTAGCCGTCTTCGAGTTTTGCGCTTAGCAACATATTTTGTGATTCATTTTTATGTATATAGATAGATTACGTTCAGATACATAATTCGTTAAAATATCAAATCGGTTACAATAAGTGAACATAGAACATTGGGTTCATAAATGACAAAATCAAAAAGTTCACTACGTACGTCCGTCCGTACATAAGTTCGATACATTGGCCCCTAAGCTAATAGAACATGATTTAAGACTAAAAAACGAATTTCATTATACTATTAGTAAATTGCATACAGAAACAAACATTCCTTAGTATTAAAAAATTCTATACAAATAAAATGAGTCTGCCGGTCTGCGTGTGTTAATAAAATTACTGGACAGATTGAAATCACATTTTACTTCTATAACAGCTGGTCCTCATCTAAAATAGTATCTGAATAGCTTTATTTAATTATTTTTTTATATTATAGGCAAACGAACAAGGGGTTCAACTTATGGTAAGTGATCACCGCCGTCCATAGACACTAGCAACACCAGAGGAGTCGCAAGAGCGTTGCCAGCCTTTAAAAGAAAGAAGAATATAAAGAATTAAAATTTTAGAAAACTTTGATTACTATAAGCACTATATGTCATCAATATGTATTTTATTGCCGTGTAGAAGTGGGGCAACAGGTGTGGTTTGTTATGCTTTTTCCTCTAATAAAGGATGTAGAAGAAATCGCCGGGTATTAGTAGCTAGTTCTACATATATTTCCAAGATTATAAACGATCGTTGTATTGCATGCCGATGGATCCGCCCGCTCTATCCAATATGGAGAAGCTAAAGACAATTTCATTAGTATAGTTCCAACTGCAACTTTTTAATAACAGCATCTCGTAGATACGAATTCTGCCAGTGTCAAGTCAGTTTAATCTGCTTAGCCTTTACGGAAAAGTGTAATGATTTGTGGCTATAGACCTCCGTCTTGCCTGAAGTTTCATTAAAATTTTAATTATTAACTATAATTAACTGTCATTTTATTAGCTTGTATAGATTTATTTATTAAGATTACCAGAATTTTGTACACTAAATATAAGCAAAAACAGAAACACTTAACTAAAGAAGAAAATAATTTAATTTTAAGACAATCATAATGTGCACCTTGCAAACAAAGTGTATATAATTACATAGTATAAAACAAAGTCCCCTACCGCGTCTGTCTGTCTGTCTGTTCGCGATAAACTCAAAAACGACTAAACGGATTTTCATGCAGTGGATAAAGTGACTCGTAAGGAACGTTTTGGTATATAATTTGTCAAGGATTTTTTTATAATCAGGGCGGGACAATGTCTGCTGCGTCCGCTAGTAATAAATATAAATTTAAAGAAATTATGTCAGGTGTTGCATTGGATAATGTGATTTGAAATCATGTGAGGAGTCTAGCGCTTCATTCAATGTAAATATCATAATGAAAACATATAAACAGTAACAAAGCTAACTGACTAACTCTCAAAGATTTAAACACATTATTAGTCAATTAATCTTTCCAAATCCAATATGATAATAATAGTGCAGTTTCTATTATTGGCTTGGATAGCTAGAGCTGACAACCACAAAGTGAAGAACCAGGGAAAGATTGAGATTGGAGCTCAAAGAGATCTGTCACCAAGCATCTATAAGTATTTTCTTCTAATCATTCTTAGGACATTTACCCCTTTTTAGGTACAAAAAATGTATGTAATAAATATTTAGAGATGTAACATTCCAGTACCAATATGATAATAATAATGCAATTTCTATTATTCGCTTGGATAGATAGAGCTGACAACCACAAAGTAAAGAACTAGAAAGACATTGATATTGTGAACCTCAAAGAGATATGTCAAAAAGCCTATAAGTATTTTCTACTAATTGTATTTAAGAGATTTACACTTTTGTAAGCCTTAAAAGTGTAATAGATATTTATGGAAGTAATTAATAAGTCATGTATTGGCACTTCACTTACTCAATTACAAAATAACATATTTTCATCGCAATACACTTTTAACAGGAAACCTTTATTATAATCAATTTGTTAACCACACTAGCTTTTGCTTGGGGCTTCACTCTCATTAGAATAAATTTGATATATCCCTAGAGAAGAGTTCATTTTTCTGGGTTAAAGGTAAGCCTACGTCCTTTTCTCTACATATGAGAATGTGTATGCAAAAATTAATGATAATTGGTTGAGTAGTCACAGTTTGAAAGCATAACAACGAACAAACTCAGATATATTCATATTTATAAAGTTACTAGCTTTTGAACAGAGCTTTACTCCTGTTAACGAAAATTTGGCCTATCTCTCAGGAACAATAATTCCTTTTTAGACAAAAAGTACCCCATATCCTTTCCTGCACCCATGACAATACAATGTGTATACACACTTTCATGACAATTAGCGAAATAGTTCATGGGAGAAAGCATAACAAACTCACTTTCAAATCTCTATATATAATAAGAATGTAAGTCTAAAGGTGTCCATACTTTTTTTGTATTTTTATAAAAAAAATGTTGCAGATGTCTGGTAATAAGTAGTAACATATAGTTCAATAAATATTAGAAATGTCTGTTGGTATGAACATACAACACTGCTAAAATAGTGCGTTCACGACAAAACACTTTCAAGAAAATCATAAAATTTATTAAAATCGGTTCACTCTATCAAATGTTTTCATTTTAAGGATGCAACTTAAGTATGAGAGAATAAGTAAATGGACTTAAAACATTCAGATGATTTTATTAGTCAATTTTTTTTATATTAGGTTCCATATAGACTGGGTCACTGGGCACAGCTATTTATCATAAATATATATTACTAAGGACTACTACCCAAATAAATCACAGATACATTGCAGACTTTTAAATCCTTTATCTGTAATAACTAGTTTGTTTTTATCAAAATAAAATTTATGAAAGAGAAGTATATATAATTTATACAATATTCTTTTAATAGCTCATATCATTGATTATATAATACAGTGCTACTGATAACAAATAGATAAATTTTGTATGTCATTATCAAAGTCAATATTTTGCAATCTGATTATGATACCAAAGAAATCACAGAAACATTATTTAAACAGATGTAACACTGTTACTATGTATATATTACTTGCAAATGTATTGTACATTGATAAGTATTTTTTGTTGTATATATTTAAGATATTCTATAGCCTAACAATACCAACTGTGAATTATGAGTTATCCTGCAAAATGAACAAATTACAATAAAATGAATGTGTAGATAATAGTAGTTTGTAAGCATACAAGATATTGAAATTATCTAAGAAACATAATTATTTATACATATATAAATGCAGAAAAGATTTCAATTAAAAATATACCCAACTACTAGGAATCATCAAATTTTTATTATACTTTATTGATTACCCATAAATCCGTGAGCTATTTTAATATTGACCCACTTTGGCTATTGAAATACTATTAAACCGTAAGTGTAGTGTAACCGAAAGCTGGTTCGCAGTAATCGTAGGAATAAACCCGTTTTGTAATAAGCAGATTTAAATGAAAATATCTATATACCATTCATAAAAACGTGTCGCGAAATTAAAGCAGTCACAGAGCGGAAAACCATCACTATCAAAGACAGAGTTCAACATAAACGTGGGGCCTTGGAACAACCAAGACGAGATGCAAAACGCTTCCGGATACGAAATTTTGATCAAAACAAAAATTTAATTATTTGCGTAAATTCTATACAAAAAAAATCCTACACAGACTCCTATATCGTCAATAAAATAAAGAGTAATCTCTCAATTACAATTCCATTTTACTATATTTCCAGTTTATATTATGAAAATCCTATGTATAAACAGCTGACACGTTATGTAAACTCCAAAAATAAATGAAAATGTACTCACAACAAAGATCTGGGCACGTTAGAAAACATTTCAAATAATTATTTATGTATTATAGTGAACCACTGAACAGCGCGACCCTGCCTAATCGGATTTTTTATTTAAATTTATTATTTTTTAAATAATTTCAGTAACACCCTCCATTCCATGAGGCAGTGGCTAGACTGTTTGTAGAGATAAGGTAAACTAATATTATATCGACCTCCAAGTATCATACTAATTTAGTGATACAAAATATAATATATTTATATCGACCTAAAATAACTGAAAATAATATGTATATATAGATAGAAATATTCATATATACATTTTTAGCATCTTAAGTAAGGATGAAAAATGGAATCGGAGCATTGATTAATTATTGAGAACCTAATGTCTGAGAAATAAGACTTTGTATAAATGTACTCTTCTGATACAGAAATATATATATAGTGAACAATCAGAAAAAAAAGTAATAAAATCAAAATTATCTTTAAAGCAACTGAGCATGTAAAGTTTTTTTTCCTCGAACTGACTACGCTATTGACCTGGTAGGGTCTTCTCAGCTTCATCGAACTACTAAGGTTGGCGCTTAAGGCACACAACCGATTTGGGTTTTAGGTAACATACACAAGGGTGCACGCACACCTCGGCTTGGGCTGTTACCTGGAAAAAGACACGTCTGACCTAGCTAACTATTCTAAGCTATTCATACATATATACATTTGTGAACCATACAATCGAAATTGCATGATTCACAAATGAATACGTGTATATCGGATTGAAACGAACTTAAACTATTCAATTCAGTTCGATGAGGGAAAAAAAAACAAAACCCTCCCACCATTCAAGAAAATTATAAAATTTATTAAAATCGGTTCACTCTATCAAATGTTTTCATTTTAAGGATGCAACTTAAGTATGAGAGAATAAGTAAATGGACTTAAAACATTCAGATGATTTTATTAGTCAATTTTTTTTATATTAGGTTCCATATAGACTGGGTCACTGGGCACAGCTATTTATCATAAATATATATTACTAAGGACTACTACCCAAATAAATCACAGATACATTGCAGACTTTTAAATCCTTTATCTGTAATAACTAGTTTGTTTTTATCAAAATAAAATTTATGAAAGAGAAGTATATATAATTTATACAATATTCTTTTAATAGCTCATATCATTGATTATATAATACAGTGCTACTGATAACAAATAGATAAATTTTGTATGTCATTATCAAAGTCAATATTTTGCAATCTGATTATGATACCAAAGAAATCACAGAAACATTATTTAAACAGATGTAACACTGTTACTATGTATATATTACTTGCAAATGTATTGTACATTGATAAGTATTTTTTGTTGTATATATTTAAGATATTCTATAGCCTAACAATACCAACTGTGAATTATGAGTTATCCTGCAAAATGAACAAATTACAATAAAATGAATGTGTAGATAATAGTAGTTTGTAAGCATACAAGATATTGAAATTATCTAAGAAACATAATTATTTATACATATATAAATGCAGAAAAGATTTCAATTAAAAATATACCCAACTACTAGGAATCATCAAATTTTTATTATACTTTATTGATTACCCATAAATCCGTGAGCTATTTTAATATTGACCCACTTTGGCTATTGAAATACTATTAAACCGTAAGTGTAGTGTAACCGAAAGCTGGTTCGCAGTAATCGTAGGAATAAACCCGTTTTGTAATAAGCAGATTTAAATGAAAATATCTATATACCATTCATAAAAACGTGTCGCGAAATTAAAGCAGTCACAGAGCGGAAAACCATCACTATCAAAGACAGAGTTCAACATAAACGTGGGGCCTTGGAACAACCAAGACGAGATGCAAAACGCTTCCGGATACGAAATTTTGATCAAAACAAAAATTTAATTATTTGCGTAAATTCTATACAAAAAAAATCCTACACAGACTCCTATATCGTCAATAAAATAAAGAGTAATCTCTCAATTACAATTCCATTTTACTATATTTCCAGTTTATATTATGAAAATCCTATGTATAAACAGCTGACACGTTATGTAAACTCCAAAAATAAATGAAAATGTACTCACAACAAAGATCTGGGCACGTTAGAAAACATTTCAAATAATTATTTATGTATTATAGTGAACCACTGAACAGCGCGACCCTGCCTAATCGGATTTTTTATTTAAATTTATTATTTTTTAAATAATTTCAGTAACACCCTCCATTCCATGAGGCAGTGGCTAGACTGTTTGTAGAGATAAGGTAAACTAATATTATATCGACCTCCAAGTATCATACTAATTTAGTGATACAAAATATAATATATTTATATCGACCTAAAATAACTGAAAATAATATGTATATATAGATAGAAATATTCATATATACATTTTTAGCATCTTAAGTAAGGATGAAAAATGGAATCGGAGCATTGATTAATTATTGAGAACCTAATGTCTGAGAAATAAGACTTTGTATAAATGTACTCTTCTGATACAGAAATATATATATAGTGAACAATCAGAAAAAAAAGTAATAAAATCAAAATTATCTTTAAAGCAACTGAGCATGTAAAGTTTTTTTTCCTCGAACTGACTACGCTATTGACCTGGTAGGGTCTTCTCAGCTTCATCGAACTACTAAGGTTGGCGCTTAAGGCACACAACCGATTTGGGTTTTAGGTAACATACACAAGGGTGCACGCACACCTCGGCTTGGGCTGTTACCTGGAAAAAGACACGTCTGACCTAGCTAACTATTCTAAGCTATTCATACATATATACATTTGTGAACCATACAATCAAAATTGCATGATTCACAAATGAATACGTGTATATCGGAATGAACGCATGTAAAGTATCTCCCTTGTAAATAACATGATATGACACTTACAAGATATGAGGGAACGAGCAATCAATGCCGCTATATTACACACATAGCAAGTTGAAAAATAAAAAAAATTAGCCAGATTTTCCAATTTTGTTGGTTCCATGTTCCAAAAAACTAGTCTATCAAAATAATATAAGGTTACTTATTATATAAACCTTAAGACGCTATGTTAAGCGTATTTTACATTTATAATGATAACGGATGGATAATAAGACAAAATCTGAACATTGCAGTTTTTTGAAAACTAAAATGCTATACCCATATACTACTGGATATATAAAGTGTGAGATATCCTAGATACTAGGTGTACGACGACGCTTTATCTCGGAAAACAGAGTCGATTACAAAGCTACGTCTCATTTGAAATTGTACATGGAAAAACCTATTATCCAACCCTAACCCCATGAAAAATCATTATTAATAATATTGCACTAATATAGATTTTTGGTACATGGAATATTTAGTAACAATAAATGAGAAGTCAGTTGGCTTCAAAAACTTTACGTGAATTATCCTTTGATGATAAATATACGCACAACAAATATTAAATTGATGAAGGACTTCTGTTTATTCTACCTAGGTATTGTTATCATTTTCCAATCAATTTCATTACTTGTTATATATCACTTCCATAGCACAGTGTGAAATATTTTGCTCATATGATGTTACATCACTAGTAAAACTTCAGGAATATGACAGACTATATTGACAGTATGGTCAAAATACATTGATAATGTCAATTTGACATTGACATTGAAAGTTGATATACGTCAAAAACAGACAAAAAACATTGTGTTCTGTTTTGATCGAAGTATAAATGTGTTCCACGAAATATTTTTTATTTTAAAGTAAATATCCAGCCGATGCCATGATACGAGACGATGATCCTCAGTTTAGAATCACACCGTTCCAACAAATGGCATCGGCATGTTCTGGTGCACTCATAACCTCACTGTTTAGTAAGTTCTGAGTATTTTATTGCACAATTTGTGTAGAATTAAGAATATATACATATATTGTTAATATTTTTCATTATAGTGACACCATTGGACGTTGTTAAAATAAGGCTACAAGCTCAACAGAAAGCACTTCTGTCGAATAGATGTTATTTATATTGTAATGGATTAATGGAACATTTGTGTCCTTGCGGTGAAACTGCTTGGATACCCAAACGGGTGCACTTTAATGGAACATTTGTAAGTATAATTTTGCTTGTATTCATTCAAATCACAGATAATATACATACTCCAAACATGTTATAGGAAACATACAGTTATACAGAACAATTTTAATGTAGCAAATGATATGAAATTTCAGACTAAACTTGGCTCAAATTTGTATGAAGTACTGTTTAGTTGAGACAACATTTTTTTTAGGTTAGATTTTATAAAAGTGGGCTAAATATATGAAATCATATATTGGAAGCAAATAGTTTTTGAGAAAGTACTTGTAACGAAAAGAAAATTGTAAATTTTATAACATGGCTTAATTTAATAAACTTCCTGAGCACTTGTTTCAACTATTTTGTGTTTCTTATTCATTATTTCCAATTTTTTATATTTTTTGTTTCTTTTTTCTAAAATTATAGTGTTTATTATAAAACAATAATAAATATGTATAAAACAATAAAATTATAGTATTATAAACCTAAGAAATGGGCATCTCAAGGAAAAGTCACTTCCCTTACAATGAAACTGCAAACACATATTTAAACTATGCATCTTCACAGGGTGAGGAGGGTGTCTTTTGAAAGGGGTAACCAACCTCTATAAAAAAAACCCTTAACAACCTCAAACTCCTGATGCAAATTTCTAATACCAACCCAATATTTATTTATCACTTAATAGTAAATACTTATTAGTTATATGATTACTATTAAAATCTTATTTTGTTTTTGGTTAGTTTTCTATTGACGTTTGTGTACATCTAATTTGTTCTGCAGTGAATCTTGATTTGTATAGGTTAGTTTAATTCGGAGCTATAGTAATGATCAAATTGACCATAAGAAATTCAGATATTCCAGTTTCTAGTATTCATATTTATAACTTAAAAAAAATGTGAAATTTTAACGTATCTTAAGCTTATGTTTCTGTGCTTTTTCCTACACAGTGGATTAACCCTCTCCTCTCTCCTGCCCCTCTACACCTTTCTAAGTAAACTATATTTAATGTAAAGAGCAACCTCAAAAACAACATACGGAGCAACATCAAGCAAGCATTCAAGAAATGCAAATGTCATATATTACCATAGTGTTTAGTTGTAAATCAGCATCATGATATTTTTAAATGTTCTTGAACTCCTTGGCATTTAACTATATTTGTACACTTCACAACTCTATTATGAAAATATAGTTAATAAAAAGTGAAAGCGATTTAATGATCAATAAATACATATTTCCGCCTTTATAACTCGACCTTGTGTTAATATCATACAACTGTTTTATTGTTATGTTACTTTAAGAATTGTTATATTTAAGTTCTACATGCTACATTGAACACCTGCTTCTAATAGTATTGTCAAAAGTTATATTTGTTAAATACATTTTCATGATAAACTTTTTAATACATGATAAGCACAGTACAATCCAAAAACAGTGGCGACCACCGAGTGACACACTATCCATCGCCGTTTGCCGCTGTCATGCCGGCCTGCAAAAAACTGGATATGCACAGGCTGATCCCAAAACACGACCCGCAGAAGCAAATCACTATGACGGGCTTTTTCGCCATATACATGGTTGCGACCCAGTTAGGCTGTAAAACCCTACCACCCTGCTTTCGCCATTGCCTCGTTCGTTATTCAGCAGGGTGCACCACGTGCAGGTGAGGTTGGCTTGGGTGTCCCAAATCTTGTGATGTTATTGGACACCCCTTACACCTCATAAAACACTTTTTATGACTTGATAGTAATTGGCATAGTTTAGGTACAGTGTTGAGTTCATATCGCACTAGCTTCTACTCACGACTTCATCTATATTGGGCTAGCACTAACATGCAGCAGAAGTTGTCAAAAAGAAAAGAAACCCCGATTTTGAAACATTCTTCATTGGTGCTTCGCTCCTATTGATCTTAGCGTGGTGGTATATAGCCTATAGCCATTCTCGATAAATAAGCTACCTAACACTGAAAAATATTCCAAATTCGGACCAGTAGTTCCTGAGATTATGCACATTCAACCAAACAAATAAGCTTTATAATATAAGTATACTCATAAGTTACCATTTTTCTCTCGTACTTGCCTCGAGCCGTCATTCACATTACAATAACTTTTGATAGAGTGTACCGATTTTAATGAAACAAAGACTGAATCTTTTTTCAAAGGTTTTATTGTGATCCCAGCACTTTAGCAGTGATGCTTGTTTATATATTTCAGGATGCTTTTTATAAAATAGCAAAATTGGAAGGGGTTCCTGCATTATGGTCTGGATTAAGTCCAACATTAGTATTAGCACTTCCATGCACCGTTATATATTTTGTGTCATATGAACAACTCAGGTATAAGATGAAAACTGCATACAACAAAATAACTGGAAATAGTAAGCTCCTTTTTATATTTATTGGATGTTTTGAGAGAACAAATTATGTTAGTCAATTGAAGTACTCTACACTATAAATAGTATGTTATGTTATCGCTAAGTGATTTTAATTCTTATTAATTTTCATATAATGATTAGCACATATAAAGTCACGAGTGTTTGCTAGTGGTTTAAAAAGTAGATATCATATTTATTTAATTTATAAGTAGGTTTTGTTTGTCCTGGTACTTGTTTAGCAATTGTAACTGTTGGCATGTTTGATAATACTTTACTAGAAGTAAGGGATAATGACTGAGTGCATATATTTTATGAGACATCAAATAAATATCATGAAACTTTAGAAAATGAATAATACCTTGTTGCAAGCCAACTTCTTTGATACATTGGATTCTCTCATTGGCAGTACCATTCCTTTAAGTTATTATAATGTCAATATCAAATATTTTTCTAAAGTTTTTTAATTCAAATCGTAAGATATCTTTGTAGAACAACATTAAAATTAAATGTTTTTTGAAAAATTAAAATTCTAAACAGTATTCATTATTTTATTATATAATTTGGTTCTCAAAGTTCTATTCTGTTCTATCTGTATATAATAAATCCGACATGATTTATTTCACAATAGCTGATAGCCGCGATTTTATCTGCATCGTTTACTATTTTAAAAATATACTTTGTATACAGAAAAAAATATACTTGCTTACAAAATATTTTTTCTCTTGTAGTGCTCACAAAAATAGTAATTTGTTAAAACTTTATATTAAACTAGCTGTGTCCACGACTTGGTCTGCGTGGAACCCCTATTTAAAAAAAACACATCTATTTTACTCTCACTAACTCAAGCCGTCAATCAAATTGTAATAACTCTTGATACAGTGGACCGATTTTAATGAAACAAAGGCTAAGTTACACTCGAGGATATTGTCGCTTTATAATTTAGTGAGGTTTTATTGTGAACCCAGTACTTTAGCAATTATGCATCTTCATACAAACAGACAGACAAACAGAAATTTCTATAAATGATTGAAATGTATTATTTTACTTACTCGTAGACACCTGCAAGAATATTTTTACTAAATCGAAAAAGTACAGACACGTTAGTTTTACCGTCTTATTATATGTAAAGATGAAATTTTTTGTTTTTTAGTGTTTAGGAAGTAAAACTTTAAAAAAAAAAATCTATCCAGTAGTTTTAGTAGTGCGCGCACAACGACAGACCTCTAACATTTTATTTATATAGATTAAGATTTACTTAGTTATGTCTTATATGTTATAGATAAGATAATATAACAGAAAAAGTAACGGTGTGGTACTTCAATGAACCAATCAATCAAGATATAAAAATAAGATAAAGACACACCTCTCCATATTAAACCAGAGAGTAAATCTCTTTTATCTATGTTCTTTGCTATTAGTAATAAATAATAATATTAGGTCAACTGCATATTTATAATACTAATATAAGTTCACTAGCTGATAATAGCCGGCTTTGGTGTGCATTAAATTAATGTTAAATTAAAAATTACAAAGCATTAATGGAATCCTTGCAATAAGCAGAGCTCTGCATCAAATGTTCTTGTGCCAATATGTGCAGTAGTTTAACGTGACTGAGCCTCCTGTATTTCATTATATATATTAGAGTGTTTAAAAAAAAAAAATTTATAACTTTTGAAAATTAACTTTTGAACGAGTTTATTTACCAAAAATTGACTTCAAACCTTTTTTGTAGAACGTTAAATTCTCTACAAAAATAATGAATGGCATTGCAATACGATATATCGTTCATTAGTTATATAAATGAAAAGAAAAAAAACTTACATTCTACACATTATTGAAGCTCAAACAATTGTATTAGGTATGGATATGTAATTCAAATATTGTTTATGGAAGTAAAAGTTTTTATTTTGACAAATGTCAATATAGCACATTTTTTGATAGACAACACTGACAACAACCTTGACGTTTATAACTAACATGAAGGAGTATTATTTTTTTTTAAATAAAAATCCTTATTCTATGACACAAGTCCACATTTTCTCTGGGAGTTGAATAATTTTTTTCGAAAATTACCCCGTTATAATTATGCATTAAAACTACTCTCTTTTATTCGGTTAGAATATTAGATACACTTTATGTCTTTACTAGCTATTGCTCGCGACTTCGCTTGCTTTAATATACATTTAATTTATCCCTCTGAAACAATACTTTCTCTCCATGAAAGGTACCCTATATACTTTTTTGTACACCTGACAATGTCTACACAATTTCACGAGTATTGGTTCACTAGTTGAGGCAACATGAGGCATGCAAGCTGAGGCAACGAACAAATTCACGTTCGTATTATTGGCAAGTTTTTTTTTGTTCGCTCTGAATATGATATTGGCCTAGGAAAGCTTTAACAGCTTCACCGGACTACTGTTTTATTGGCAAACATTTTATATATCTATTGAGTTTGGACATAATAGTACTTTACATATCTACCTACTACAGTTTTGTTAACAGGATTGCATTACTTATTAAACGTTTTTGTTTATAGTGACACAACCAATGTGGATTCCTTTAATAGCAGGCGCTACTGCAAGAATGATGGCTGTCACTATTGTTAGTCCCTTGGAATTGATAAGAACGAAGATGCAATCGAAAAAGTTATCCTATTCAGGTAAATATTATATTTTATTTTAAATATTAGAATTAAAACAGTAGAGCAGCATTAAGGACAAAACTGGATGTAATTTATTGGCACAATATAAAAAAATGACATATATTTAGATAAAAGAAATCAGAGCTTTTGTTTAGTATTGTATTGTAACTATTACATAATTACTTTTTAAAAATAACACAGTAAGTGGTGTTGACCAATAACATGTACAGGTATTGTAGACTTCTCAGGAAAACGATGGTAGTACACAGATAAATGGTTTAGAAAATCTGTATAGAGGATTGTATAAACCGTAAGGGGTCAGAAGTATGACCAATAGAGAGTTTAAAAAAAAAAGTACGTTCGTACAAAGTACACATGTCAGAAGTGAAGGCGAACTAATTTATAAGTCTTGTTTATATTTATACAAATCTAAAACTTTAGAAAAATAGAAAAAAAAATAATAATAATAAAAAAAATGAAAAATCTGTGTTTACTGCAAATGACGTCACTTCCGTTGCATACTTGCGTGACGTTAAATCTGTAAAAATTTTACCCTCATGCGCCTAAAGAAGTTTCACTTCAAAAATTCCACTTGTCTATGGTATGGAAAAAACTATATGATTTTTGTACTGACAACTACCTAGTCAATACAAAATAAAAATAGTTGACAGAGAAGCAAATCGTACTGAACTGTTTTATCTTTTCGTATTTCCCGATAGGAAATATATATAAGAGTTGTTGAGGTATGTATGCTTGGTACATATATATGTTTCAACAACTCATATATGTATGAATAGTTAGCTTAGCTCAGATAGGTCGCGCATTGCATGTATCAGTCAACAGCCCAAGCCGAGGTGTGCCGTGCACCCTTGAGCTAGTTGTCAAATATAATCGGCTGAGTGCCTTAAGCGCTCGTCTTAGTAGTCCGGTGAAGCTGTTAAGACCTTGGTAGGACAATAGCGTAGTCAGTTCGAAAAAAAAACAAATAGCTCAAAAATAAGGGAGTGATTTTAATGATTTTTTTTTTTCAAAAAATAAAGTTTACATATAAATGATATACAATCTTATTGAAAATCTTATATATAAATATAATATCTAAAGTCTTTTTTTCCAGAAATTACATTAGCCTTACGACATGTTATAAAGTATGAAGGATACAGAGGACTATTTCGTGGATTGGGTTCGACTTTGTTAAGAGATGTTCCTTTTTCTGGTAACCAAACTTTTTTTTTCTTCACATTTTCGTTGATTATTGTCAACAAAAACTTTAAGTTCCTAAAGAATTCATGGAATTCCTCATAATGCCTTTTTCACATTAGTTCTATATTTCCATCTATGATTTAACATAACATAACAAAATTTATTTATGCCATAGATGGCAATCGAACAGGTGGGTCACCTGATGTTAAGTGATCACCACCGTCCATGGACACTAACAACACCAGAGGAGTCACAAGTGCGTTGCTACCCTTCGGATGGAAGGGTTAGGGGAGGGAGAGGAAGAGGGCGGTAGGTGGGCCTTCGGAGCAATCACTGACCGAACAAAACGCAACAATGCGAGCACTGTTACTTCACGTCGGTTTTCTATGAGAGGATGGTACTACCCCGGACGAGCCCACCCATTCATACTGAAACCAGTAGTAGTTTCAGCGTGGTTCTACCACCATTACAATTTGTTAATTCTGTTCTTATTGATTTTTAATTTTCATTTAGCTTGTTACAAACAACTAGTTCGTATTTTTTAATCTATGAGTATATATTATATTACCGATATAATATACAGTGGAATCCCTATAACTCGAATCTTGTTAAGTAAAAATCCTCAGTAAGTCTAAAAGAAATCAGTTCCCTTCCACTAAACCTCCAAATAATCGGTATCTCGAATTTTTAAAACTTTGTAACTTGAACAAAATGTAATTTCCCTGCGTAACCATTTTAGTACATATTTCTACACGATAACTCGGATTTAAAAAATCAGACTCTGTCCGTGTTATTACAAAAAAGTTAAATACGTATTAAATACTTGGTTTAAAAAACTTTCCTAATAAATACACCGCGCTCGCCCGAGGAAAGTTCCCGTTATCCTTTTTTACAAGTCTAACCTAACGTAACCAAAGCGAGACAAAAGAGCAAGATGGCGAACATTCAGCGACCGCGGAGCATTTAATATGACACCTTTTTAAAGCCAGGGATCAATACGTATTTAACTTTTTTGTAATAACACCGTGTAAGTCGAAGTTACTCAAACATAATGACGTCTATTTGGAATTCCCTGAACTCGAATCAATAAAATCGTAAAGGAATATCTGGTGCGTTTATTCTTCTGTTTCTGCCTAGTACATGTGCATGAATTCATTCATTAAACTTTCTAATGCCCGGTTTCTCAGATACTCGGTTAAACTACCAATAGTTAAATTGACTCAACAAAGTTATCCATAAGATAAACTGTCAATTGGCCCAATCAATTGTGTATTCAGAAACCGCCATTTGACAAGTTATCGAACCGATAACGCTATTGAACAGATAAACTACAATTCAAGTACCTCAGAAATGGTGGTAGAGCCACGCTGAAACTATTATTGGTTTCAGCATAAATGCGTCGGCTCGTCCGGGGTACTACCACCCTCTCATAGAAAACCGACGTGAAGTAACAGTGCTTGCATTGTTACGTTTCGTTCGTACGTGACGTTCGGTCAGTGAGAGCGCCGGAGACCCATCTCCCCTCCCGTCTCCTCTCTCCTCTCCTTTTCCCTCCCCTAACCCTTCCCTCCGAAAGATGGCAACGCACTTACGACTCCTCTGGGGTTGTTAGTGTGCATGGATGGTGGTGATCACTTAACAGCAGGTGACCCACCTGTTCGTTTGCCACCTATGACATAAAAAAAAAAAAAGAAACCGGGCATAAATCACACAACTGTATAACTTAAAGTAATGAACAAACTTAAATTTGTTTTTCTTCAATCAGTACATATTTAACAGCTAATTAACAACAACATGAGCATTAGAAGGAAGCTTACAACTTTAACTCTGAAGTCGAAATTATAGCCACCAATACTTCATATCTCGAACTTCTTATTAAGTCGAAGACTCAATATCAAGTTTTTTGCATTTCACTTGACATTCGTGTATTATAACTGTAATAATAAAGTAATAAGTCATGTATTTGTTTAATAATTTATTACTTTAAAAGGTTATTGATGGAGTTCTTACGCCAGTATAGAATATTAGCAATCTTAGCTGCTCGACAAGTTGTTCACTAGCTTCTCAGGAGTGGATGGTCACCATAGTTATTGAAAAATAAACTCCATCTTTGCGAACTATTTACAACGAAAACCCCTGTACATTGGTTAACGAAAACCATTTAAAATAAGTGAAAGAAAACTTTATTTAATGCAGTTAAATATGGCTTTATTGATTACATTTCAGGTATATATTGGACGACATTTGAAACAACAAAACAAGCATTTAATAAACCAGATTCGGAAAAGAACACATTTTACTTTAACTTCTTTTGTGGTTCTGTCGGTGGCAGTGTAAGTACTGTATTTTTTTTTTCTAGACTTTTTTTATATATCCTCGATATAATTACTGAAATGCATTTTAATTAAATTTGATGAGATGTTAATAAAAATAATTTAAAAAAAATATATCGCAAAGACAAATTCAACGAACTCACTATAATCAAATACAATCAAACACTAAAACAAACTAAAATCAAATATAATCATACTTATGGTTCATACTAGCTGGCCCGTCAGACGTTGTCCAGCCCTAATTATAAAAAAAATCCTTGACAAATTACACACCAAAACCTTCCTCATGAATCACTTTATCTACTGGTGAAAACTGCATGAGAATCCGTTAAGTAATTTTTGAGTTTATCGCGAACAGACAGACAGATAGACGCGGTAGGGGACTTTGTTTTATACTATGTAATGATTGCTTAGTGAATAAAGTCCGCTTGTAGTTTCTCTCCTTTTAATTTCCTACGTATTCATTTCAATGTTCAAAATAAAACTATTCTTGTCCTGTGGCACACCCAATAAAATAGAGGGTGTCTCTAGTTGACACAATGTTACTTATGACATCGATAATGATTCAATTCAAAACGCGCTATTTTAAAACTATACGCTGTTATTTGCTCAAAATAGTCTCAGCGATAAATATTTGATTTTCCCACGCACCGATGAGTCCCCGTTTAGTGTTTTATTTGTTTGAATGTTTGAAACATCTGGGGAGAATTGCAGAATGCTTTTGTACAGGTCGTAACAATATCAATCAACAGTCAACCTCATACTAACTTGCAAATATGATACCGATAGCTTATAGATAAATTGATTCTTAAAAGTGCCTTCTCTGTACTGAAAGAATTATGTCATTGCTAAAAGGGCTCGTATCAAGTGGGCACGGATATTGTTTATTAGCTGTCCAGTGATAGTAATGTTTATACTGTATGTCCATATATGCTGATTTGCTTCTATAAACATACATACTTCACCTTTTATTATTATAGTATAACTTATTAAAAATGTTGTTACTATTATTTAATTTAAAGTATGTTTATCTTTTAGATAGCTGCACTCGTCACTTTACCTTTTGATGTGGTAAAAACTCATCAGCAAATAGAATTGGGCGAAAAGGAAATTTATACAGGTATGAATAAATTCGTAGTCCGGTGAATCCGGTTCCAGAAAAAAAAAATGAATAAATTATAAGATATCAGCTTCTGATGAAATTACTCATTTTTAATATTAAGTTAGTGTGAAGATCTGATAACTTAAAAACTGCTTAGAATTTCAAATCAAAATAAATAGAAATGATAGATATCTGTCATCGTGCGTGCATCACGTAAAAAACTGCCGTATAGATTTTGATTATTAATTTTTTTTACTTACAAATTTAGTCCTTGTGTAAATGAAAATTATCACGATACCTTCATTTAATATAAAGTTAATAAAGCCTTAACTACGATTTTATAAATACTACGCGTTCAGCTATATGTGACGTGGGACAAGCGGTATGGTGCGCATGTGCAGGAAAGTGGAAAGTAAATGGGTAACATTTTTCTTTCAAAGAAATTTCGTGAGCTAAGTTTATTTTTGGCTTTAACTATTCCTGTTTTTCCCTTTGTATAATAAAATATATTTTTAATATAATAAAACCAGACGAAGTCGCGGATATCGCCTAGTTTTATAATATAAACATGACATTGATATTTTTTAAATAATTTGCTTATTTGTTTTCTAGCCGTTTGTCATTTTGTTAATTTTTTACTGTTACAGATGGTAAAAATCAGCAGAGAGCATCAAATATGAACGATATAGCTAGGAATATATATAGAAATCATGGTTTTAAAGGGCTATTTACTGGTTTACTGCCTCGAATATTCAAGGTGGCACCGGCTTGTGCGATTATGATAGCAACGTTCGAATATGGAAAACAGTTTTTCCAAGTGTACAACACACAAAAATATAAGGAGAAGATGCAGCGGTAAGTTTATGTAACGATTCGGTATTGTTTTATTCATTTGTTTTACAACAAGAAAATTTTAGCAAAAGATTGAAATCAACTTCAAAAATCTTACTCTAAAAAGTTTATCATAAACCTCTTTGACCATAGTTAGGTATCCACCTAGCCTAAAGCCTATTAAAATCTCTACACACTATATATTCCCTTTTCGGTTTTGAGAAGTTTCCTGGTTCGAAAAACAAAGTACAATGCGAACGAAACTAAAGTGGGATGAAGATTTCCCATTTCCAAAATGAAAAAAGACAATTTTCCAAATTGGTTTATAAATGATAAAGTTCTGAGGTAACAAACGTTTAAAAAATACAACCGTATTGAAAACCACCTCCTTAGAAAGTCGGTAACAAATGACATATCATACATTAGAGGATCTCTTGTCATCTAGTGTTAGTAGTTTTACAAAGTCGTACAATATGATAGTTGTATCCAATTAAACTGCAAGTACCATACACATGGTGAATAAACCAATGAAAGTGACTTTCCTTTGAGTTAACCACTTTCCGGGATCAGCCAATGTATTAGCTACAAAGGTCAACAACAGCATTAACTGTGATGGATTTTAAATCTTTTAGTGGGGACTGGAGTTTTTGTATTAAACTGTGCTTATCTAGATACAGTGTACTACACCTGTAGTGATCGTAAAAAAGATGTAAATAGCGAAGTAAGTGGGAACTGGCGTTTTTGAATTACTACTGTGCTTATCTAGATACAGTGTACTACACTGTGTAGTGATCGTAAGAAAGATATAAATAGCGAAGTAATGCAGTAATGCCTATAAACATTTCTCACTTATACTATATAATATAATACCCCTTGTATTAGAAAAATTACGACTTAAAAATGATTTACAATGTTTCCAAGCATTTTTGATATTATAAGTAACTTCTCAAATCTCAACTTCTGTAAAGTGCACATAATGTTATGTTCTATTAATATTGATTATGAAATAGCTTAAAGTTACTCTAAGTTAGTTAGCCTAATTAGGCGGTAGAGCCACGCTGAAGTTACTACTGGTTTCAACACGAATGGGTCATGGGTCGGTTCACCAGGGTAGTACCACCCTCTCATAGAAAAACCGACTTGAAGTGACAGTGCTTGCATTGTTGCGTTTAGTTCGGTCAGTGATTAGGCGGTAGAGCCACGCTGAAGTTACTACTGGTTTCAACACGAATGGGTCATGGGTCAGTTCACCAGGGTAGTACCACCCTCTCATAGAAAAACCGACTTGAAGTGACAGTGCTTGCATTGTTGCGTTTCGTTCGGTCAGTGAAAGCGCCGGAGGCCCACCTCCCTTCCCCTACCACTTCTCCCTCCCCCATACACAGGCTGGCAATGTACTTGCGACTCCCCTGGTGTTGCTAGTGTCTATGGACGGTGGTGATCACTTAACATCAGGTGACCCACGTTTTCGTTTGCCTGCTATGACGTTAAAAAAAAGTTACATAATATAATGTTTCAGGCAAGGAATACATATTGATATAATTAAAACTGACTAAACAATTAAATATTTATGAACTGGATTTATTGTAAGCAAATTACTATCTGTAATAATATTATTTAATAATTATGAGTTGTAATGTGTCTTGTAGATAAATAATTAGTAGAATAAAAATAACTTATTGATTAGAGAGTATGCTACGTTTTTTTAAGAAATTATTTTTGTGTAATATATTTACAGTACTTTATCACCTGTTTGTGTATATTGATAATTAGATATATGTTGAGTTAACGACTATATTTTTAAGTAGCTTTTCTTTATTAAATATTGAGTTTTGTTCACCATTACATCTTACTTGAATACTGGCAACATTAATATTGGTTTCTATTCGAAAATAATTGTATGATATATAATTAAAAATTCGGCTATAAATAAGTTTAAAAAAAATCTAGTAGATTGGTAGACTTTGGAGCGTCAAGTATGACTAATAGATAGCGACACATATAGAAGCTCACTTGTCGATGATATGAAAAAATACAGAATTTTTATTGATAAGAGTAAAGTTCTTGAATAGCTACTAAAAAATAAAGAAAATTAGGTGGGATCCATAGGTATTTCACAGCTTTGTCTTTGCTAAACCTTATTCATCTTATATAAATGCCAAAGTGTTTATTATTTGACGACTTTAATTACTCAACTGATCTGCAGAATGAAATACTGAACTGCAAAGTGAAATTTTGCATACACATTATCAGCCTGTAAGAGATCCACTGCAGGGCCATAGACCTCTTGACGAAGGAAGAGATGGAATAATAACCACGCCAACCCAAAACGTATTGGCAATGCCACACTCAGAAATCGACAGCTGTTCTGTTTTCCCTCACTTTACACTAGTGCTACAAGAACATTTCTCAGGTTCAGATTTCCTCATGTTTTCCTTCAGCCGAGTGTTACCAATTTAAATTCGTAAACGTACGCTAATTCCTAAAAAATCATTGGCACATGCCGGCATTCGGGCCTAAGTTTAGACAACTAAATCGGGACCTGTTCAAACCATTCGACCACAACTTATTTACATGTTATCGAAGGTATACAAAATGACATCGTGTAAGTTTTTCTTCTAGAAAAAATGTACTATTCTCAAGGTATAGATCAAATTCACATTAACGCGAATAAAACAGCTAGTTACATATACATTTCATTAATACAGTTCTTGTTCTCTTTACAGGCAGGCTGAAATTGTTTTAATGAGTCAAACTCCACGCAGCAAGGAATTTTCATAATTATCTTCTCATAGTATAATGAATTTAAATTTTACAATTTTCAAATGATATATGTCTCCCAAGAATAAAATGATAATTGCTTGTAACAAAACATTATGTTATACCATATTTGTGATAAAATAAAATAATAGTATGCATAGTTTAAGAACAAGTAAATAACATTGTACAATAGTATTGATAAATTAGTTAATTTACTCATAAAAGTTATGAAAATAACATTTTCGCATTCGCAAAATTCACCTAAAGAAATCTTTTAAACTCGATTAACTGTCATAAATAGGCGGATTAAACATATTCAGTTAATAAATATAAAATTTTATTTAAAAAGATTTCATAATCATGACATGATAATATAGATATAAACAGAATAATAATCTAATATATTATCAGTATATTCTTCGGGAATGGGGATATTTTCAAAGGATATATATAGTATTGTAACTGTTACCATATTATAAGGAAGGGCCACATGAAATTATAAGTTTAAAAAACCTTGTAAATTTCTACAGTGAGAAATTGTAATTTAAAAAATTACGTCAATGTTGTAGGGTAAATATATGTATATAATACACACATGTATGTAGGTAATCCTAATTATTTGAATAAATCAGTCTGCTTCCATCTGTGTTGTTTTACCGTTGTTCCACTGGCGACGAGGCGAATTTACGTGTGTAATTAATAGTAAAGCGCATAAACTGTTT
>MU159198.1:232559-260417 GCA_015888305.1 Antheraea pernyi
TATATATATATATATTATAATATACTTAAGAACAAGTAAATAACATTGTACAATAGTATTGATAAATTTAGTTAATTTACTCATAACACCATAAAAGTTTTGTAAATAACATTTTCGCGGTAAAAAGTCACCTAAAGAAACTCGATTAACTGTCATAAAAAGGCGGATTAAGAATATTGAGTACCTTAATTTTATTTCTTTTGTCTGAAAAAAAAAATGGCAATTATCAGTATATTCTTCGGGAATGGGGATATTTTCAAAGGATATATATAGTATTGTAACTGTTACCATATTATAAGGAAGGGCCACATGAAATTATAAGTTTAAAAAACCTTGTAAATTTCTACAGTGAGAAATTGTAATTTAAAAAATTACGTCAATGTTGTAGGGTAAATATATGTATATAATACACACATGTATGTAGGTAATCCTAATTATTTGAATAAATCAGTCTGCTTCCATCTGTGTTGTTTTACCGTTGTTCCACTGGCGACGAGGCGAATTTACGTGTGTAATTAATAGTAAAGTGAGCTTCGCCTTACAATAACTTCCACATAGGAGTGCGTCCAGATTTTTTTTTTTTCGAACTGACTATGCTATTGACCCTGCAGGGTCTTTACAGCTTCACCGGACTACAGTGCGACCAGATCAGCGACATCTTGCCCTTTATATGCCACCAATGTAGTCTCACACCGGAATGAATAATGAACAGACGATAACTCCAACCAATAGCGTTCGAGGTCATTAGTAACACCCCCGATAAAGTCAATAGCGCGGTATCGCATGTCAATAGTGGTTCCCCGGGTGGCGTTGTAATTTCGCCTCTCGGGTGTGTCACGGTACCGGACGTAGACGTTAACACTAGTCAACTAATTCGGGACCTGTTCAAACCATTCGACCACAACTTATTTACATGTTATTGAAGGTATACAAAATGACATTGTGTAAGTTTTTCTTCTAGAAAAAATGTACTATTCTCAAGGTATAGATCAAATCCACATTAACGCGAATAGAACAGCTAGTTACATATACATTTCATTAATACAGTTCTTGTTCTCTTTACAGGCAGGCCGAAATTGTTTTAATGAGTCAAACTCCACGCAGCAAGGAATTTTCATAATTATCTTCTCATAGTATAATGAATTTAAATTTTACAATTTTCAAATGATGTATGTCTCCCAAGAATAAAATGATAATTGCTTGTAACAAAACATTATGTTATACCATATTTGTGATAAAATAAAATAATAGTATGCATAGTTTAAGAACAAGTAAATAACATTGTACAATAGTATTGATAAATTAGTTAATTTACTCATAAAAGTTATGAAAATAACATTTTCGCATTCGCAAAATTCACCTAAAGAAATCTTTTAAACTCGATTAACTGTCATAAATAGGCGGATTAAACATATTCAGTTAATAAATATAAAATTTTATTTAAAAAGATTTCATAATCATGACATGATAATATAGATATAAACAGAATAATAATCTAATATTCACTATGTAACATTTGTATTTTTAATAACTATAGCGAAATGTTAAGTATGCGAAACTTAATAGGAAGTGAGAGATGAATTACTTTTGTTAATTTCTTAAATATCTTCTATTTCAAGGACTAAATTAATTTAATAAATCACTAAGAAATAAAGTTACATAATTATTTTCTATCTAAAGCTTCTTTCTTTTATATCTATATACATAATGGGAAGCAAACAATTGAAAAAATACATTCTTTTGTCTGAAAAAAGAATGGCGATTATCAGTTTATTCTTCGGGAATGGGGATATTTTCAAAGGATATATACAGTATTGTAACTGTTACCATATTATAAGGAAGGGCCACATGAAATTATAAGTTTAAAAAACATTATAAATTTCTACAGTGAGAAATTGTAAATTAAAAAATTACGTCAATGTTATTAATTTTCAATTGTATATAATTTGTACTAGTTTGTAAAACCAATAACTGGGTTTTATCACTTTTTAGTTTTCATTCAAATGTGTTTCATTCAAATTCATGTTTAAAGTGAAACAACATCTTTACATCCTGTTGCAAATCTATACATATTAAAAAAAAAACTATTTGTCCAGGCTAATCCCAAAAATTGGTAAACCCATTATACTAAGACTTCAAGTGAACAACTAGTGGAGTTTTTATATATCATTGTACTTTCCCATAAGAGTTCAGTAGCAATGAAAAAATTTACCAGAAGTAACCTCAGTGAATTTTTTGTAGGAATTAAATAGTAGGTAAAAATAAATAGGTTGTTACAGACAGGTTGGTTGTAGGTTTAGGGACGATAATTTTACGTGATAACGACACGGACGCATCGGCCGATGGAGTGGAAGAGAGATAGTTGCTATACAAGCCAAACGCTTAGGCCGATCGCGCTTCTTTATCGCTTGTTCCGCGCTTTCGCTTGCACGCTCGGCTCAGGCGGAACGTGACAATGAGTCTGCTTTTTCGTGCGTGCAGCCAGCGTTCATCGATTTATAAGACGTTATAACGCAAAATAAACGGCACAGAACACAGTCTAGATCGAACTAATGATTATTATGAAACAACAAAAGAACACAAGAATTTGGTTGTCGAAACAATAGCTGTGCTGTATAATATAGAATCGAAAATGGTTAATAGTGATTTCATACTTAATACATCAATAAACTTTATGGGATTATAATCTATAAACAAAATATGACAATAAACGCAGGTCATCGCCTAGAACACTATTAGTGTTCTGTAAATAAAATAAGCAGGTTTCCTTATTTCATTTTTTTTTTTAACATGGGGAAATCCCTTATGGATACGCCACCCTCCCGGGGGAGAGGGTGGGTTATGTCCGAGTCGCACGGACTAAAACCCCACGGTGTACCGACAGACTGTTTTGTGGGGGCGGCAAGGGATCGTTCGAGCTAATCAACCTTGTAGAGCCGCCCCCACGGTCCGCCCTGGGGGAGGGGACCGCCGGGCTCCTACCTATAGAGGGACAGACCGGGTACACACCGGCTGCCCCCCCTCGTCCGCCGGACCTGTGCAATGAGGAGATGGGCCCCCCGGCCCATCCCCTCAGGTCCGGCTACGGTGGCAGGAGGAGTTGGGCGAAGCGCCTTCTCCTCCTGCCTTATTTCATACTCCATTAATCTTTTATGAGACTATGCAATGTTAATTGATTCCATATTTTTGTTATTTAAAGTATATTTTATAATGTTTATTGATTATGTAAAATATGGAACAGTAATATAAATTTAGAAATTAATTATTACAATTCTAGAAGGTGAATAATATTAATTGTTGTTTATGTGAATGTATAAAACAAAAAAAAAACATAAGTTTTATTCACTATTTAACACAGTTTCAATATTTGTATAATTATCATTTGATATAAGAATTATTTGTAATCATTTCAATGGGGATAAAATATGTACCTATTTTCTTTGTTTTTTTCCTCCAATTCTATAAGGTTGTAGGTCTAAAACGTTTCTTGAATACTGTTGATTAGGTGAAAAAAAAATGAATAGAGAAAATTGACTAATTTGCTTTACAGCATTATACAATTTTTTTATTTATTGTAAATGTAAATTCTAACTTCATTCTTTCACCAAACTGGTGGTAACTTTTAAACAAATGAAGATTTGTTATGAACGCGAAAGAATAATTAATGTAAATAATTTATGAAATATATGTAAATATGGTTATAAGCACTTAAAATAGATAGTTTCATTTAAATATCCTATATCGACATTATTAAATCAATAACACTGTTGATGGCATTAATTTGATACTTTTTTTCACTCCCCCTGTAACCAATTGTTTAGGATTTCCTGATGTTATGTCCACCTAAGAAAATACATTTATAATTAATTTGTTTGATATGTACCTACCTGAAAAAGTGTAATCCAAATCTAGTGACAAAGAGAATGTAAAATGAAATATTATTAAATTACATAAGAAAAAAGACAGTACAGTTATACACTCGTCATTATGAAGGTGTCCAGAAGAAATGTAAAAACAAATGATTAATATGGAGCAGACAAGAACTGTAACATTGGAATTTGTTTCAACATATATTCCTTACAACTTCACCAGAGTACAAATACAGCTTTTTTTTTTGTGGCACGGCAAAATGACTGCACTGTGCCTGATGATAAGCACAGTACAATCCAAACACAATGGCGACCACCGAGAGAGAATATATCCATCGCCGGTCGCCGTTGTCATGCCGACTGCAAAAATTGGATATGCACAGGATGATCCCAAAATGCGACCCGCAGAAGCGAATCACTATGACGGGCTTTTTCGCCATATACATTGTGGTTGCAACCCAGTCAGGCTGTAAAACCCTACCACCCCACTTTCGCTATTGCCTCGTTCGTTTTTCAGCAGGGTGGACCACATGCAAGTGAGGTTGGCTTGGTTGTCTCAAGTCTTATGATGTTATTAGACACCTCTTACACCCCAAGCTTTCTCTTTGTTAGTTTCAATTACTAACATTTTGCTTTAACAGTATTTTTATTAGTAATAAAATCTTCAGATCTAACTTATGCTATTACACATCAAACAGGCATGTTGTGGGTAGACGTGACAATTCTCAATCAGTTCAAGGTTGCAGTAATAAAGCATACATCATTTATAACACCCATCACAATGGCAAACTTAATACCTTTTTCAATAATTTATCTATCCATTGATATTATTAGTGACAATATTAATATCCATCTACTGGGAAGCTTCCACATTGCAACAATGTATTCTCGAATAATTCATGCTCTCCATTTATCTTACCCACCGATGAGAGGATATCAATGGTCATTAGTAAACATCTTCAATTTGTTTTCTTTTTGTTCTACACACTCGTACTACGATTTGTCTCCTTTCTAGGATAATGAATATGTTGGTTGCAGTTATAATTAGGATGCTCAGTATGCAACCTACTTTAATTTTATGGGATTTTAGTATGTCCTGGGTTAGTTTCCATTTTAGTCTGGGAGTTGCTTGTTTTTCTTCCGTCAAGTCTCTTGCCAAGCTGTTTTGGTGGCTTGTTATTTTTTTCTTATAATGTTTGTTTGTTCCAGAACTCCCTGATGATATGTTTTTATATGTACCAACATGTGTATATGATGAAGTCATTCATTTGGAGTACACACCAAGGGGCATTGGTTATTATTATCCTCAGCATTTTATTTTGAAATCATCGCACCATTTTGAAAATGTAAAGCTGAGAGCATATCAGATTCCATATGTCCATATAGGTATTAGAATTGCCTTGTATACAAGGAGTCTACTGCTCAGTGATAGTTAAAACCGGTGACCAATTAGCCACAAGAGTTTCCTCATTTGTAAACATAGTTGTTGTATACAAATAGTGGAAAATGCATATCTATTTACTATTACTTACTGTACACTATTAACAGAATAATTATATGTGGATCAATTATGTTGTTATTTAGTATACCCTTCACTCAGTTTTGAGAGACATGCCACTACAAACTATTTATTGAACATAATATTTGCTCTAACATATAAACACATAAACACACATAGAAACTGGGTAGGGTTGTAGGAACTTGTACCCGATTGTGATCATCACCACCATTCCGATGGCAATAAACCTGCCACAGGGACACTTAATCACACTTTGGTATCAACCAGTAAATATCTAGCTGCCAAGAAGCTTGCAAGCTAATATTGCATCAGCCAATAAGAAACCCACTGCAAGGTCATAGAGCTCTTCTCAAAGAAACATGAGCAGAGTCACCACACCAGCCCACAACATGTAGACGATTTCAAACTCAAAGAAACAGATTCATTGCTACAGATAAAAATAGTTTTATACTTTACCCACATACAGTGGTTCTAAATGAACATTTCTCAAGTTCAGGTTTCCCTACTATGTTGTCTTTCACCTTCACTAACAGTTTTAACAATTGAAATTAGCAAAAGGAGACGAATTCTGAAAAAATCGTTGGTACATGCCATGATTCTGAAGGTCTATATGCCTAAACTAGTACAATAAATGTATTTATTTTTTAAATGAATGAAGAGGTTATACTAAATAAATAAAAGAAATTTCTAAACCATTAATTTATTAACCTTAACAATACTTAATGTACAATAGCTCCCAAAGGTTCAGCTTTTATGTTCCCAAGATCTAACCTACTGTCGATAGATTCGTCTATTTGGCCAACTATAGCAATATTGTCGCCTCTTATTATATGAAGGCCTAGTACTACCTGCGCCACGCCACTTGAGGAAGAAAACACCCTTTCATGACTTTCGTCGAGAATTATATTTATTGTTTGATCAAAACCTTTTAGAGTTCCAATAAAGTTTCTTCCATCAGCAGTAATCACAGACACGGTTTGATTCACATAATTTTCCAAGCCTGATGCCATTTTACTACACTAGATTGTGGTAGATTTTGTAAATTAGGTATATAAATACCAGTAAAACTTATTTTTCAAAAAAATAGATTTATTTTGGTTTGGTTCTGTGTTAATTTTTTTATATTAGGGTCTCTGGATACATGTTCTTTACGCAATTTATTTAAAGTATGCGCATAGGTTTGTTAATCTCAATTGGCGTAATTTGTATTATACTCCCCGAATTTTAGAGTAAAATACCCTTACCATTATTCAAAATGACAAATAAGACCACTTTTATAGAATTTGAAAATACTAACACCGAAACTGGCCTGACTAGGCTCTATGGCCTTGGTACGAAAAAACAGTTATAGTAAAGATGCTATGATAGAGAGTTTTTGGCGGGATATTGTTCTGTCATGTAGTGGATTTTGTTTTTTATTTATAATCTTGTGTTACAATAATAAAGATGCTATGTGTATGTATGCTATCTTGGTCTGTCATGTGGTGGATTTTGTTTTTTATTTATAATCTTGTGTTACTTGACTCTATATTGTGTAAAATTGGTGGTGTTTTATGTAATATAGTTTGCTTATTGTGCATAAGTAAAGTTAATGGAAAATAATACCACGACCATGAATTCTAAGATGCCACAAAAAGTCCATGGAAAGTTATAACAAGATGGCCACCATCTTGTTAGTTCATTGAAATTATATCGAGAAACTTGTAATATCGATACTCGCTTGACAATGGCAGTAATAGTCTACTAGAAGACTGGATGCCAAAGGTGGAACGGAGGAATACTTGTAATACTATTAACTACTCGGCAATGGCATAATAGTCTGCTAGAAGACTAGTTGCCAAGCATGGAATGGGAGAAGAACATGTAATACTATTGGCTACTCGACAATGTCAGTAATAATCTATAAGATTAGTGGCCAAAAATAAAGTAAAAAAAAAGATGCTATGGAGAGACCACAGACTAACGACTTCTTTTATGAAATGGCAATATTTTTGTTAAGGACTTATAATACCGAAGAAAAAAAAATGTGGTGTAGTTCCTTGTAATACAAATTAAAGGATTTTATTTTCTATATCTTTCTTTTATATACATACTAGCGGGCCTTGTGGCCCTGATAATAAAAACCTTATTATATACCTAAACCTTCCTTATGACTCTATCTACTGGTGAAAACCGCATAAAAATCCGTTCAGTCAGTCAGTCAGTTTAAATCTATAAACTATTGATTCTTAAGTTATAATCTGCTAGTTTGTTGAAATAAAAACACTATTGAGATTATAAAGAATTGCCCAATATTATTCAATATTTATATGTAATTAAATTAGGTTCTGTCCGCGACTTCGTTCGTGTGGAATAGTTACTTTGAGCTAACGTTAACTTCAACTCGCGACCTCATTTAAGTAAAAGGTGAAGTATTTTTAAATAATACGTACTTTAATCCCGATTTTGAAACATTCCTCATTGTTGCTCCGCTAGCGATAGCGGTTTTATCGTGATGTTATATAGCCTTCCTTGATAAATGAGCTATTTAACACTGAAACAATTTTTCAAATCAGACCTGAGTAGCTCCTGAGATTAGCGCGTTCAACCAAGCAAACCCTCCAGCTTTATAATATTAGTATAGATATTGTACAAGTTTAGGAACTGTACTTTATAATTGAATCATACTTCTGAAGAGATCTCATGAAAACATGTTAATGATAGCCTCAAATACCTGTTAGGTTTTTTTATTATTTTTACCAGACATTTTGTAACACATTATGCAGTATTATTTTATAATTAAACACAGGAAGGAAGTATATGAACGTAGATAAGACATATATATTATAAGAGAATTTTTGATTATGAGCCGACATTGTAATAGTGCACTGGCTAGGGATACTTTACCCATATATATATCTGACTGTTAAAATTTAGGGGTGACATTTAAGCTGGCAGACTATTTAAAGCGATATATCTCTCTATCTTGTCTATAATTACAAATATTTTTGAATCTATTTTTACAGAATTTTAAAGCTTTAAATATTTAAATTTCTTGGGAATATATATAACATTGAAATATATGTTAAGGGGCGGCTATTTATTCCATTGTACGAGGTGACGTTATTATTAAAAATACGTGCTGATCATTAATTGCAAGAACTTTTGTTGAACAGTCCGAAGTCTGAATAAAACACTCAATTTTAATTGTTGTCGAACACAAAATTGTAACCATATTTTACAATTTTCTCAACTCTGATCAACTGCTTTCTTTCAGCAAGTAAAACAGTAATCCTAGGGTGACATCGTTAAGTAAATGTTGATAATCTCTTTTTTGAATCAAATAACCCGATGTTTTTTTGTATATCGATAATCGGCAACCCCTGATTATCTATTGATATAGTATTACTGTCAAAATTGTGTGCGTACTGCATACACAAGGTGCTATTTTAAAAATAGCAATACACGATAATAACTATTTTAACAGGTTAAATTTTACCATATAACACAGGACAATGATATAAAAGTAGCCATATTCACGGCTACGTTGTCTATCCAACCTTAGTATATATACTAAAATGTCTGCTACACTTGTTCAGTACATCCTTCTTCGAAGCGATCTCTTGAAAGAAATGGGATGGTCCATAGGATCTTTGGTCGCTCAGGCCTGTCACGCGTCTTCTGCAGTTCTACATTTATTCAAGGATGACGAATACACGTTGCAATACCTAAGCGATTTGGATAATATGCATAAAGTCATTTTGGAAGTAAGATCTTTTGCATATTTAAAATGATTAGGCTACTCAGTTAATAATTTATTATTAAATCATTCATAACAATTGATCAGGCAATTTATAAGGGGGCTGCATTAGAAATTCGCATCCTGAAATAAGGGTTGAGGGGGGGTGAGAAGGGTGGTGGAGGGGGCTGACCACCCCTCTAAATGACTCCCCCGCCGCGGAAAGTTATAGTTACTGAGATATTCATGATCAAAGTTTTGAAATTATGTCGCCTCCGAACAACAATTGGTAATTTTGTATATCAACAACATGATGATTTTTAAGTTTAAATTCAACAGTTTGTACAATACTATGTCTATATATTAGAGGAGC
Source organism: Antheraea pernyi (assembly GCA_015888305.1). Lineage (NCBI taxonomy): Eukaryota > Metazoa > Arthropoda > Insecta > Lepidoptera > Saturniidae > Antheraea > Antheraea pernyi. Next base: position 242,039 of record MU159198.1, read on the forward strand.
AAAAAATTATTGCTGGAAAAATGTAAATTTTGTGGAAAAAAATAAATTTGAAGTATTTAAAACTCTTGTAACAGTACTAAAAATGATAGTAATTTTGCATAAAAAAAGGTTGAGTTTTCAACTAAACAAATAATAACTTGTATGAAACTATGTATATCTAGGCATTAAGGAATAAATTATTGATGGAAAAGCATAAATCTTAAACAACAAAAATTATCATTATTCACTCAAATATTTCTCACTTAAGCTCATAGTGGTAATTTTTTTTTTATATAAAGCAACAAGGGATTTGATATGTTTTCGCAATACTAACCTACATAGAGAACTAGGGAGGGAGCGAAGCGTAGTAACCTAACGTGACTTAGTCGGATTTGCTTGGACCAGTTCGCTCGCTCGCCTGTGTTATGTGTGGAGAGGCTTTATGATCATACAAATAACTTATATTATATTTTTTTCTAGGATTGAGACAGTAGAGTTTTGATTAAACATAGTAGAAAAAAAAACAAAAATACCAGATCAGGAAAACTTCCATTTTACGTTATACAAATAATTTATATTTGATTTTTTGTATTTTTTTTTCTGAAATAATAGTGAGCAATTATAAAACAACAATAAATATATAAAAACAACAAAATTATAGTATTATAAACCTTAAAAATGCGCAACTGAAGGAAAAATCATGTTCTGTTACAGGAACTTCAAACACATATAAAAAAAAAACTAGGCGTCTCTGCGGGTTGAGGGGGGTGTCCCCTATAAAAAACAACCCTTAACAACCTCAAATTCATGATGCGAATTTCTAATGTCAAGCCTTTATAAGTTATGTGTATATATTCCTGTCCACATTAATTAATATAAATCAACAAGTCAAGGGAGTGAGTAGTGAATCATATCAATAGCGGTTACCCCTCTCTTCCTTTATATTGCCAATTCCAAATGATGGTGTGCGAAGCCAACAAAGTAGAAATAAAAAAAATAGTTTTTGTCCGTGGCTTCGTTAATACAGACTTGGCTTATTGCTAGGGAACAATACTTTTTTTCTAGATGAAAGGCACTCTATGTTCTCTTCTATATCCCTGACACAGTGTATGCAAAATTTCATGACCATCTGTTAAGTAATTAAGGCATGAAAGTGTTACAAACAAACTAACATTGTATTAATAATATTAGTAAGGATGTACTATATGTACTGATACTAAGATATATTTGTATTTATTAAATTTTACATAATAATTACTATTTACTTTATCAGATACAGTCAAGCTGGTTACTATAGTTCACGATAAACTCAAAAATGACTGACCGGATTCTCATGCAGTTTCGACAGTGAATAAAGTGGTTCATGAGGATGGTTTAGGTATATAATTTGTCAAGGTTTTATTTTATTATCAGGGTGCGACAAGACAACATCCCCCGTGTCTGTAGTATTTTATAAAGATTAATTGATTATAAAAGTTAATTGGCACATGTGCATTTATAGTATAAAATTTTACATGTTGGCCAACTAGCCTTTTCAAAAGTTATGCTATAAAAAAGACTCACCGATACATTTAAACTTCTTTTTTAAGTCATTATTGTCGGAACTTATCTCTATAATGACTGAACTTTTATGTTTGTTCCTGATACATAGACAGATAAAGGATTTTTACAGAGGATTAGATGGCTACATATTATTAGGCATTATCATAACCACTAAGCGTTTTAAATACAGGATAAGCAGTATTTTAATTGGAAACTTTAAAATAGATAACTTGAAACCAATAAAAAGGTTGTAGAAGTCAAGTAGAAAATATTAAAGTCTGATGAAACAGCTAATTATTTTCACAAGAGCATAGTTGCTTGCACCATTTAGTAAATTGTTGTATAAAAAGTTATTGACTAATATGTATTTATCAATATTTACTAATTATTTAACAAGCCCTTTCACAGTTAATATAATCATTACATAGTATAAATCAAAGTCCCCTACTGCGTCTCTTTGTCTGTCTGTTCGCAATAAACTCAAAAACGACTGAACGGATTTTATACTGTTTTAACCAATAGATAGAGTGATTCATGAGGAACATTTTAGTATATAATTTGTCAAGGATTTTTCTATAATCACGGCAGGACAACATCTGCTGGACCCGTTAGTAACACATAAAATAAAAATATATGTAATTTGATGAGTACTATATTATTTGAGAATTTAAAGTCTTGCTTACTTACATTAAATAATTTTCAGGTACCAAATGAAAACTCACTTAGAAAAGTGGCTGAAAAATTAAAAGAAAATGCAATATCACATAAATTGTGGATTGAACAGCCTGAAAATATACCTACATGTCTAGCTATTAAACCATATCCAAAAGAAGAAATTAAAAAATTTGTAGGAAAATATAAATTGTATAAAGATACTATAAATAGTTAAAGAATTTTGCAATAAGTGTATGTTATGTAAATAAAATAATTTTGGGTATTGAAACAATTTGTTTTCGAGTCATCCTGATATACTTTTATTTATTTAGCCTTATTAGGCTTTGAAAATACATACATATTTGTATATACATACAAACTTAGTCTGGCCATAAATACTGTTACAGTTAAAAAGAAACAAAATATTAGATTTGAATTTGGATCTGTCATTTTTAACTGACTTCGAAAAAGGAGGAGGGTACTACATTCGGTTATATGTTTTTGTTTTTAATGTATGTTAATCTATATCTCCGTTATTTATGAACCAATTTTAATGATTTTTTTTTTTATATGATTATTAATTGAGTTTCCTCATTTTGGTGCCAATACATTGTACAATATTTTGCAATATTAAAATGGAGTGGGGTGATAAAGAAAAGCGAATCGCTGTGATTGAATTATACAAAGTAGCCAAATGCAATATTTAAAACTCTCCATACGCTTGGTATTAGTAAAATGTTTGTGTACCGGGCTATTAATAGGTACAATGAGACCTCCTCTGTGACAGAAAAAGATCTGGCTGTCCGCGTAGTGTATGTACGAAAAAGGTGGTCAAAGCAGTAAGGGATAGAATTCGAAGAAATCCGGCCCGATAGCAAAAGATTTTATCTTGGGTGATGACGATAGCACTTAGAATCATGTCGCGAATTTTAAACGATGACTTAGGACTTGCAGCCTATAAGAGACTTACTGGTCATTTCTTTTCTTTGTTTCAGTATCTATGGGAAGACTAGGCATATAATGTATGAATTAAGTTATTATTTACCATTGTGAGTTAGAAATTGATGAGATTGGTTTTACTTTGTAGCAGTTTTTAAGAAACTATCAAAATACTATGCTCATTTTCTAAGTTAGAAAATTTACTGAATATTTTGTGCTGTTTTTGGCATGGAGTGGACTCTTATTTTTTAAAATTTAATGTTTTTTAGCAGCACATAGAAATTATGAACTTGTAATTTCCAGTTGTTTCTTTAAAAATAAACAAAAGTTGCCACAATGAACATGTCAGTTTTACCATGAAAAGGTGGTTTCTACCATTATTCACCATCACATATGATAAAATCAAGTCCTCTGCCGCGTCTGTCTGTTCTCGATAAGCTGAATAACTACTGCACGGATTTTTATACGGCTTTCACAAGTAGATAAGGTGATTCACGAGGCAGCTTTACGGGGGCTGCATTAGAAATTCGCATCCTGAAATAAGGGTAAGGGGGGGTGAAAGGGGTGAGGAAGGGGGCTGACTACCCCTCTAAACCACTCCCCCGCCGCGGAAAGTTATAGTTACTGAGATATTCATGATCAAAGTTTAGAGATTATGTCGCCTCCGAACAATCATTGGTAATTTTGTATATTAACAATATGGTGATTTTTTTATTTAAATTTAACAGTTTGTATGTCTATATATAAGTAAAGCACAAAATTATTGCAGAAAAAATGTAAATATTGTGGAATTTTTTTTTTTAAAAGTATTTTAAACTCTTGTATCAGTACTAAAAATTATAGTAATTTTACATAAATAAAGGTTGAGTTTTCAACTAAGAAAATAATAACTTTTGTGAACCTATGTATATCTAGGCATTAAAGAATGAATTATTGATGGAACAGCATAAATCTTGAGAACAAAAAATAAATTATTTTTCAATAAACATCTGTCCTCATTTTTCACTCAAATATTTCACATTTAAGCTCATAGTGGTTAACCGCCCCCACAAAACGGTCTGTCGGTACACCGTGGGGTTTTAGTCCGTGCGACTCGGACATAACCCACCCTCTCCCCCGGGAGGGTGGCGAATCCATAAGGGATTTCCCCACGTTAAAATAAAAGGAATAGTTCTCTCGTTCGCCCTAGTTCTCTATGTAGGTTAGAATTGCGAACACATATCAAATTCCTTGTTGTTTTATATTAAATATTTTTTTAACCACTATGAGCTTAAATGTGAAATATTTGAGTGAAAAATGAGGACAGATGTTTATTGAAAAATAATTTATTTTTTACCCCATCGGGATGAAATAACGGCAGTGAACGATCAGTACCAGCCTGTCTCTCCAAACAGAGCGTGCTCACGTCCACGCTCGCGTAACCACAGATCACGCCGCCGTGGTCTGGGGGTAAATATCGCTCCCGCACACCACACACCCCCGTCGGCAGCGGCTTAAGCCTAGGTCCGTTCCCTCGGCGTGGAGCCTTTGAGTACGCTGCTCGCGCGATACAGCGACACAAAATCTTACAACACTGGAACAACATTTGTTACACATATCACCTCCACACACGTGCACGCACACATGCTTACACGTGAAAGTGGAAGGGTTGTTTTTCCCTTATTGAACTAAAATAGTTTATAAACATTATCCAACACAAAATACATATAAGAGTTATTGAGGTATATATGCTTTGCACGGGTCCGGCGGACGAGGGTGGGCAGCCGGTGTGTACCCGATCTGTCCCTCTATAGGTAGGAGCCCGGCGGTCACCTTCCGCCGGGCGGACCGTGGGGGCGGCTCTACAAGGTTGATAAGCTCGCTCGATCCCTTGCCGCCCCCACAAAACGGTCTGTCGGTACACCGTGGGGTTTTAGTCCGTGCGACTCGGACATAACCCACCCTCTCCCCCGGGAGGGTGGCGTATCCATAAGGGATTTCCCCACGTTGTACACGCCGTGCACCCTTGAGCTAGTTGTCAAATAAAATCGGCTGATTGCCTTCGCTCACCTTAGTAGTCCGGTGAAGTTGGTAAGACCTTGCTAGGTCAACAGCGTAGTCAGTTCGAAAAAAAAAGAGAGAGTTAACAAGGTAGGAAAAGTATTTTAGAAGACTCACCTGGAAAGAAAACATCTCAGTCATAATGACAAACGGCACCGGTTGTAGTCCAGCCGCATCGCAATATATGCATAGATCCCGTGGCCGTCTGCCGGACCCAGACATCCTGAACGCCCATGCCCGGCAGGGCCACGGATTCCCGCGCCTTTATCAGGACCTCCCTGTAGCCGATCCCCCTGTCGGCTGCGGCATCCTGTAGTGTCACAATGACCGCAGCCGATTGGGGGACGGACGGCAGTTTAGGCCCCGGCGGCTTTGGTGGCGCCGCAACCGCGACTGTGGCCTTGGGCACCGGAGCAGGGACCGCCTTCTTCTTCCTGCCCAGCACCTTAGACCACTCCACATCCTTTATGGATGCCGCCGCTGGGACCGTTAGTTCGGCCCAGTTAATCCCCAGAGGGGCGATCGGGGCCTGCGGCCCAGGTGCCAGTCTCGCCGGCCTCGCAGGTGGAGCTCCCGCTCCACCCTTCTTCTTATCCCCTGCCAATGGGGGGCGGACGGTCACCTCCGGAGAAAGGCGACTCTCCAGGCTCTCCAGGCGTGCGTTCAGCATATTGCCGAACGACACCTGGAGAGAGCGCTCGAGGCGCGAGACCGCCCCGGCGAGCACCTCTTCCCACTGATGCGTGGGGGGTTCCGTCGGTGCCATTGCAGGTGCTGGAGGCGGAGGCATCTGCTTCTTGGCGAAGTAATAGACGGGCTAGAAATATATAATACTAGATCATCGGCATACTGTAGTATCTCACAAAAAGATTCTACCGCTTGGTTGAGATCAGCAGTATATATATTATAAAGCAGAGGACTAAGGACCGAGCCCTGGGGTAGTCCCTCCCATACAAATCTTGGGCTACACAATCCTTCCTGTGTTTTGACATGGATCGCTCTTTCCATCAGGAGGTTGCTTATGTAGTTGGTCATCTTCTCTGGGACACTCAGCTGAACAAGCTTGTTCCTGAGCACCGGAAGGAGAACCTTATCATAAGCGGAAGCCACATCCAGAAACACTGCTACTAAAAATTTCTTTTTTTGAAACGCACATCGAATGTCGGTTGTTATTATACTCAAGTTATCCATGGTAGACATATTTTTCCTAAACCCTGTTTGAGACTTTGCTAATAAATGATTATTTTCTACAAACCACTCCAGTCGATTTTTAATCATATGCTCCATGATTTTAGACAAAGTAGAAGAAAGGGAAATAGGTCTGTAAGAATTTGGATCTGAAGGATCTTTACCATACTTTAATATGGGGACAATAATCTGTGATTTCCAGGAGATTGGAATCACACCACTGGAGTAAAAAGAATTAATAATATTTAGGAAAAACAGTTTTGCTTTTTTGTTACTTTTAGTGAGGAAGGAATAAGGTATAAAATCTATGCCAGGAGCAGAGTCAACAAGACTATCAAGGACATACTGTAATTCAATTAGTGAAAATTGTGAATCTAACCAGTGAGTTGAAACCAATGATGCAGGAATGCTATGCCAAGGAGTGCAGGAGTTTCCCGGTAGTGAATCCAAGTTGGGAGCAAAAGGAGGTGCTATTTTATTTGAAAATGCTTCCACCCAGGAGAAATCATTAGAAGTCTGGTTTTCCCTATCATAAGCTCCACGATATCTTTTTATCTGTTTCCAAATTATTTTGGGGGTAGTCAGGGGAGACAGCTTTTCACAAAAGCGAACCCATCCACATCTTTTTTTAACTTTTAAAAGTCTCTTACAACGTGCCGCAATCTGTTGATAACTAATGAAGTTAGCGGCAGTCATAGATAAATTATAAGTGGATTCAGCCTGTTTTCTTAAGTGAATAAGATTCGTACATTCAGCATCCCACCAGGGAGGAGAGATTTTGTTAGTGGGCGCATTTCGTTTTCTGGGGATGTGAGAATCAGCTGTTGAAATTAATGTATCGACAAATAAAGAATATGACTGAAGAATATTATTTTCGTTAGGAGTTGGAATGAAGTCCAAACGATTATGCCGTATCACTTTTCGCGAGCCCGTGGGAGTGCGTACGCACAACCTCTCGGCGTAAGAGGTGCGGAGTGACTGGCGATCTATGGACTGGCGCTCCGGGTAAAACCGATCACGCACGAAGCGCGCCGCGGTGCGCAGCCGACCGATCCCGAGTTGTCGCGAGTTTCGCTACAAATATATCGACAAATAAAGAATATGACTGAAGAATATTATTTTCGTTGGGAGTTGAAATGAAGTCCAGTTTGATGTCAAGAGTATCAACATAAGATGACCTATCAGCTCTATTCAGATTATATTTATTAGTAGAAAAAGACTTATACCTTGGCATAGTTCTGTTAGGCATACTGATTAGGATGGGATAATGGTCACTTCCATGCGAATCTCTAATTAGTTCCCATGAAAGTCTGGATGCGAGAGATGGAGAACATAGGGTTATGTCGACGGCACTTCTGGGGTCTTGTAGAGGGTAAACTCTACGTGTTGGAGAACCATCATTCATCACTACTACATCTATTTCCTCAAAAATGTCCATAAGGGAGCGAGCAAATAAATCTGAATGGTAGGAGCCCCATAAGCGATGGTGTGCATTAAAATCTCCCATAATAATTACTGGAGCAGGGAGTGCAGATAAAACTAACAGTATATCTGGGATAAGGGATGAGTGAGGATGTGGAATATATAAAGAAAGAAAGGATATTCCAATTGCTGTAAAAGCCACAGCATTGATATTTGAGCTGTGAGGTGGTAAAGTGATCTGAGAGAAGTTCAAATGCCTCTTTATAAATAAAGCTGCACCTGCATACCCATCACTTCTGTCATCTCGGATACAGGAGTAACCAGAAACTCGAAACTGAGATCCAGGCACTAACCATGTTTCTGAGATAGCTATGATGGATGGGGAATATGTTGATATAAGGTTTAAAAGATCAGGTTTTCTCTGCCTAATACTGTTAGTATTCCATTGAATAATTTTGAACAGATCCATCTTTAGGGATAATATTCGCAATTTGATTAAGCTTTTCGGCAACGTTGGGCGGTAAACTATCACTATACATTGATATTAAACTTAAAACCATAGACAACATAGTATCTAAAAGACTTTCGTTAGGTGTTTCTGTCACAGACCGATTTTGTTGAATAGCACACCCATTGGGAAAGGAGGATGGTTCAGGGGCTATAATAGCTTGATGAGCAATCTTGTCAAAAGACTTAGCAAGAGGTGCTCTAGGTTTTGGACTAGAAAAGTAAGTTTTTTTGTACGATCTGATATTTGACTCTGCAGTACGATGAGGGGTAGAAGACAATACAGGTACAGGAGGACTGAAAAGTACCCTTGCTGTTTCAGCATATGATCTTTGCACCGCTGGAAACTTTAGTGCTGCCTCCTCGTAGGAAATGCTGTCTTGTGACATTACTAATTTAATGGATCGTTGTCTATCTTGTTCAGGGCAGGTTCTATTAATTGAAAAATGTTTGCCAGAGCAATATAGGCACGACGCTTTGTCTTCTGGTATGTCACACTCATTGCCAGAATGAGGTTGACCACATCTAAAGCATCTAGATTTTGACCGGCACTGGGATTTGATATGGCCAAATCTGCAACAGTTCAAACATTGAATAGTGGGGAGCTGATATGTCTCAACAGGTAGAGACATATAAAAAGAATAAACATATTTTGGCAGAAGCTGTCCCTTAAAAGTAAGCACCACTGATTGTGTAGGCATCCAGTTGGCCGTGCCATCGACAATTTGTTTCCTATTTAATCTACGAGCTTTCTAAACTAGCCCACAACCTTCAGGAAACTCCAAGGACTCAACCAACTTAGTCATAGACCACTCCACTGGTATGTTTCTGATGAGACCCATTCGGGTTACATTGTAACTAGGGATGTTTGGGCTGTATTTGTTTTGGTGTAACAGTGGGTTCTCCAGGAAATTATTTGCATCTGTTGCCGTTTTAAACTCTAGCGATATTCGGTTTCTGCCTACTTTTTTTAAACCACCATTACAGATGTTTTTAATCTTGTTAACAGATAAGAATTGACCGAATTTTATAGGGCGAATTGTCGCCCCCGCTGCCGGGTCAGTCTCGGTGCGTGAAATATGTACAATAAAAGGGCCTTTGTCTGATTCATCGTATTTTTTAATTCCCTCAAGTAAACTAGGGTGCATATACATCGTCTGGATTGATGGTGTACCTTGAGACGGATCGGTAACTGTTTTTTTAATAGGTTCAGGAGAAATCTCTGGATCTGGAGGTCGTTTAGATCCTGTTTGTATAAGCTTTGTGCCTGATCGCGTTGTTAGGGCAGCCGGGTGCCGATAACAATGGACAGTTAATAAGTAGCAAAAAATACTTACCCCTGTATTAGTAAAGACAAAACCACCACCAAAAAGATAAGCAAGTTTAGTTGTGGAGAAAAAGGATCCGAATAACAGTTTAAAGATAGCCAATCCCACTACCACGTGTATCAACTAGTCTAAACCCGGTCCGAATTCACACTCACCTCGCTCTTTTCCTTTTTGTACGTTTGACATATGGCAACGAAGTTTCACCATGATTGGTTGTGTAGTTACGGCGTGAATGCGTAACATGTATTAGTATGAATATTTTACAAATAAATTTATAATGTTTAAACTAAGTGGTACCTAGGTGGCAGAGCTACGCCGAAGCTATTAATGGTTTCAGCATGAATGGGTCGGCTCGCCCGGGGTAGTACCCGGCGTGACGAGACGTGACGTCTCCCCCAAGACAGGTTGACAACGCACTTGCGACTCCCCTGGTGTTGCAAGTGTCTATGGACGGTGGTGATTACTTAACATCAGGTGACCCACCTGTCCGTTTGCCTCCTATGATATAAAATAAAATTTAAAAAAATATTAATAGCGAACAGTCAAATTTTCTTTTAAAACCACAAACTTAAATGTTTCGTGCATGTGACTTATTAGACGGAGAAGTCATTTACAGTATCATCTGTAAACTTAAAAGTTGATTACCAGTATGCTAAAATATAAATAATTTTTAGTTTTGAATATTCTATAAAAGTAGGAATATTAAACAGTAAATCCTGAAAGTTTCATTAAGATATGTCGAAAGGTTTCAAGTCCTTTAAATTTTCAATGAAAAAAATAACATAAAGAAAGATGATAATTTTGAAAAATGGCTCATGATTTAATTTTCTCTAGTGACTACCCCATGATAAAATAGTTATATTTTTAAATTCGATGTGGAAAATGGACGGTCCACTCGACGTGAACTTATTCATTTGCTATTTTTACTGTATGACTAATTTCGTTTTAGATAGTATCTTTTGAGCTATACTTCTTTTGGCGCTTTTGGGAAAAATTATGAGAGTTAATTTGAACTATGCGCGTGCATACCGACACTTAAAAGCGACAATATGAAGTGGGATGGCAATTGTCTGTCAAGTATTCGTGAGAAGTAATAACTATTTCAAGGTATTATTCAAACATATATGAATCTACAACACATGTTTTATATCAATGGAGATAAAAAATATGTCTTTACATATATCTACATGTGTGTTTGTGTGTCATTTACAACTATATATGGTGGTGAATGATAATTTATTGTGAGTATTCGTGATGAAAGTGGTTTTTTTACATTATAAATTGTTATGATTACATTATTATTGGATAAATAGTTTATTCTACTTTTTTTGTATCTTACTTGATCCTATATACAGATATAGGTATAGAAAATTAATTTTAATGCTATTTAAAGTTATTGATTTTTTGCATTTTGCTAAAATTATAGAAATGGTAGAATTCGTGTAGAAACAATTCTGTTTGAAAAAAGTGACCTAAAAAATTAGTGCTATATATATATATTGCGTAAGTATAAAGAATTTATTAAACATGATAATGTGTTGAAATTTTATAAACTAGCTTCTGCCCGCGTCTTCGTCCGCGTCGAATAGTTACATTGGGCTAACGAACACGCAGCGGAAGCTCTCAAAAGGAAACAAAAACCCGATTTTGAAACATTTTTTATTGGTGCTCCGCTCCTGTTGGTCTTAGCGTGATGATATATAGCCTATAGCATTCCTCGATAAATGAGCTCTCTAACATTAAAATATTTTTTCAAATCGGACTCGTAGATCTTGAGGTTACCCCCTACAATCTCACAAACATTACCTGTTTATAGTATTAGTATATATTTACATATTAGTATATACTAGCGGGCCCGGCAGACTTTGTCCCGCCCTGATTATGAAACAATCCTTGACAAATTATACTAAAACGTTCATCATCAATAACTCTATCCACCGGTGAAAACCGCATGAAAATCCGTTCGGTAGTTTTTCAGTTTATCGCGAACAAACAGACAGACAGACGCGGTAGGGGACTTTGTTTTATACTATGTAGTGATTATATACTTTGGCTTATAAATAATAGTTTTAGGTATACAAAAACAAATGGTTAATATTTCACAATTGCTTTTAATTAATATGTAATACAATCATTGTTTTGGCTATTTTCATATTACGTACATATTTACTGTAGTAATAATAAGATTATTTCAGTTTTTTTACTTTGGTGCTTCAGCGCTGGGCTGCTTCATGCTGTTCATCTGAAAAGACAAATTTACTTAGATATTTTTTGTGAAATAAAACTTACAGTATGCTCATCAGTTACCGTGAACAGCGCATAACTACGCGCAAACACGCACGACATACCCATTTGATTTTTCTGGTAGTCAGTGTCAGTCGAGCAGATATGATAATATCTAGCCATACAGTAAACAATAGTTTGAAGAAATAATACAATATTACTGTCCACTAGTTGTAGTTGGCACCTGCAGAGTCGACTGTGTGTTAGTAAAAAAATCGGTCTAATAGTTTAGAAGATTAACCGGCAGAAAAAGAAGCACTGAAACTTGAAAAATTGTTTTTTGATATAAGCACAGTCCTTGCCAATCTATTTGACTGCTCTGAATATAGATGCGGGATGTGTTTAACACTGAAACAAATTTTTACCGATTTTAGATTTTATTTTAGATAGATATTTTAATGTTTTAATGTATATTTTTATTTTATTTTATATTAAACTCTTGACTTATGACTATATTCATAGCGACCAAAAATATTGACCAGAACTGTACAGTAAATACTTAAATAAAGGCTGTTATTTTCATATTACAAATTAATGTAAGTATATTTCCATTTTATTTTTTAACATCATTACTGTTCGACCGATCATCATAAACACTGGTGGGCTTTCTCGGGTATAGAAGGTTTTATGCTATTTTTGTTGTTGCCACTAGTTTTCTGTTTAATTTTTTTTGTTTTATTGGGTGAAGTCGCGGTATCATATGTAATAATACGTGAAGCCTAATCTTTGTACCCCTTTTTAACGGAATTGGGCGAATGGATGAACGTGAAACTTGGCATAGTTAAAGTTTACATGGAAGAGAAGTGCAGAAAGCTATTTATTTTATATAAAATGCATTAGAAGTACATTAAAATGAATTAAAATATGCATTACTCACACACTACTGCTTCAATTTTACACAACATGTAAATGAAAAAGACATTTTGACATCTGTCAATAAAGGACTTCAAAAAAGGTTGTGAAGGAGGTTGCTATGCTGGATTGTATGTATTATTTTACTCTTACGTTCCAATTACCCTTTTTCATTCTACATTCGACAATGATATTATAACATACAACTATTATTATAATATTTATCCCTTTAAAAAGTCAATGAACTATGGTCGAATGTCGACCACTGGACGCCCACTAGTTATAGTTTTATTGGTCCTAAAAAAATACTTACCATTTCGGTAACTTTGTCCACAAAGGAGTTTAATTCTTTCTTTATATTTTCGGGTTCGAAGCTTTCTTTCATTTTCTTTGATATTTCGTCAAACTGCTTCGAAAGGTCCTCCATTACGGTATTTTTGGCAACTTCAGCGTCACGTTTCACAAAAGCATGTACCTAAACAAAATTTCATATTTGTATTTACAATGTTAACAAAAATGTATTAGTTTTAATATTTATAAATCATTCGGCATTTCGGCGGTATATATCTATTACTCACTACTTAAGTGATGCGTAGAAGCGATAGCAGCAATTTTTATTATTTATGCCTACTAAATATGTTTTTATGAATAACGAGGATATATTCAAGAATTTTGTTCCAGAGTATGCGACAATATTGTCAATTGTTTACCTATAAATAGGCATACAGCGGACGAAATTTCACGATATTTTTTTTTAAAGTTTTTTTATTGTTGAAAAATGTAAAAGTATTGTTGATTACTAATAAATTTAAAAAAAGTGCGTGCGTACAAAGTACACATGTCAGAAGTGAAACTTCTTTGGCGAACTAATTTATAACTCTTGTTTATATTTATAGGTACAAATCTAAAACTTTAGATTTCCGAGACTTGAAAAATAGATGAAAAATCTGCGTTTACTGCAAATGACGTCACTTCCGTTGCATACCTGCGTGACGTTACATCTGTAAAAATTTTACCCTCATGCGCCGAAAGAAGTTTCACTTCAAAAAATATATCAAAACCTAGAAGAATTTAAAATTGAGAGTTAAACGTCGTCGATGGAAAGGAAAAAAAATTGGCCAATTTATTAAAATTACTAACACTAAACCTAGTGAATAGTTCTTTTAAGTTAATCAATTGACAAATAGGGAAGAAAATGATATTGAAAAGTTTTAACTCTGCCTAGATCTAGATACTACACAATACAACTGATATCTAGTAATTACTTAATGTATTGAGAATAAAAATAAATATAACGTCAAAGTTATAAATATATAAATATAACGGCAAAGTGGACATTGCTGCTTTTACATCTATATAACTCACTAATCTCAATTACAGCTTGCATTTAATAGTTTTATTAATTATGTACAATTGGTACAAGGTTTACTTTTGCAAAGTCGTGCGTTACACAATGTTGAAGCTATGATTCAAATATCTCGTTTAAAATAAACCAAGTTTTCGGTGAAGCAAAATACCATGAATGGTGGGTTATTTAGGGTTTTTTTTCATATGCTCACCTTGCTTAAGTAAAATTATAAAAACTATTGTGAAGCAACTATACGTCCGTTCTGACTACTGTAATACATAGTTAACCAGTTTAGGCTTGTGTCTCCTTAATCGCCACTTAACTTTGGATAAGACATAATCTTAACCGCTAAATACAATAAAATGTTATCTTTTAGTTAGATTAATCGGTTATAGCTTCATATATCGAACAGCGATGACCATTTAATAATAAGGATCCAACAAGCGTCGCTGTCGTCTCGTCAGCTAATTGATACCATAATAAAGTTACGGATAATTAATGGAATAAAGTAAATCACTGCAACTAATACTCAATATTATCGCAACCTAGTTAAAATTCAGGCTTCTTTATCAGCATTACATTAGCCTGTAAAAGACCCACTGCAGTGCCATAAGCTTCTTTCCAAAGGAAGGTATGGTAATAATCACCACGTTAGCTCACGGTGTATTGACGTTTTCAAACTTCGAGAAATCCATAGTTCTGTATTTTCCCACATATGGCCGGTTATACACAACATTTCTCAAGTTTGGGTTCCCTCACGGTGTCTCCCTTCCGATCTTGTGGATATCGAATCGGTATACCACCAGTTAAACCTCTCGACCACTACTAACCTTGCCTCTACATTATTTTAACTCTGCAATATTAGTATTTAGTAGTTTTTGATTGTAGTGTACTTACTGCCAAGTATAATGACATGATATTGTTTCACGAAAATAATAAAAAAAATTATACAAAAAAATATATAAATAATTATTAACTCACGCTGATAAGGCAGACCGCCAGTAATATAATCAACTGCTTATTCATTTTGAGTTTCTTCAAACAACTTCTCCTGTTGACGGATGGACACGAACTAAGCTCGTTGACTCTGAGAAGTCTTTTTATCTACAACCAGTGGCCAGCTCTTTGTCTATTTATCGTAATGAGGCGGATCTACATAAAAGATAATTAATCAATTAGTTTAGAATTACTACTAATTGGTGTTGTGTTGTTTATATGAACTTATTTATAATACGATTAGATAAACGAAAGCCCTTTTTGTTCGCGTGCTTTTAATTTAATTTTTAGTCCGTTATTATTTCAATTAGATGGCTTATCTATTTTATATATTTCATGCATAGTATTAAAAATGATACCTATATATAAATGTAATCATTAGTTATTATATAGTTTATTTATACACGTAATTAATTTCCTATTCTAGTCATGATTTAAGTTTAAGAATATAATTTAAATAAACACAAGGATCTAATCTTTTATATATATATATATGTATGTGTTCAGGTGGATTCAAGAATGGTTTAGATCCAACAATTGGACACGGTAGTTGGTGCTGCGATTGACTATTTGGATTTTATTTATCACCAAGGCAGGACAATATCCGCCGGGCCCTGTAGTACCTATATCTATAGTAATATATAAAGCTGAAGAGTTTGTTTGTTTCTATGGCAGAAAGCTAATCTCAGGAACCGGTCCAATTTTTTTTTCGGTGTTAGATAGCTTATTTATCTGGAAAGCTAATCTCAGGAACCGGTCCGATTTGAAATATATATTATAATATATATAGCAGCGGAGTACCAATGAAGAATGTTTCAAAATCGGGCATTTTTTCCTATTGAGATCTTTCGCTGCGTGTTAGCGTTAGTATTGTATATGTTGCTATGGTAACGTGCTAAGTTTCTATCACCAACATTTTCAAAGCTTATTTTGTGTTCCTATTCAAAAAGTTTATTCTACTTTAGTTTTGTTTCCAATTTATTTGTAATCTATTACGTCTTATAAAAATAAAGTGTGGGTACGTAAAATTTAAACAACAACTTTTTTGTGTATGGATATGGTTACAAATAACACAATTTTTTTTAATGTAGTCTTCGCGGCTAGTAATTGTTTGCGGCTTTTTCAACAATGCTATTTCCATTAATTATTATTATTCCATTAATTTCCATTTGGACTGGATTGGACCGATTTTCACGTGACGTTCACTGGTAGAAAGCAGACCTCATAAAAAGTAATTTAGGTTTTTATTCACCTTCGTCTGCAGTGGAATATCTGAAATGCTTGGACTGATTTTTACGGGACTTTCATAGGTTTTTTTTCCCCTCGAACTGACTACGCTATTGACCAAGCAAGGTCTGAACAGCTTCACTTTCATAGGCAGATAGCTGATCTCATAAGAAGTAATTTAAGTTTTTTATATACCTTCTGCCGCAGTGGAATATCCGAAATGCTTGAACTGACTTTCACTGGCAGATAACTCACAATATAAGAAGTAACTTAGAATATATTATTTTGTTAGCCAAGACTCCGTCCGCAGTGCTATCTCCAAATCGGTTGAACCGTATTCACGAGACTTTTACAGGCAGATAACTAACTAATGAGCTATTTTATTTTAAACTAGTGGTGTCGGCAGACGTTGTCCAGCCCTGATAATAAAAAGAAAACCTTGACAAATTATACGTAAACCTTCCTCATGAATCATTATATCTGCTGGTAAAAACGGCATAAAAATCCGTTTTGTGGTTTTTGAGTTTATCGCAAATAGATAGACGAACAGAAGTGGCAGATGACTTTGTTTTGCAATATATATTGATGAGCATTCGTCCGTGTGAAATTGATCAAAAATATGTTGTTTACTGTAAACAAGCGCATGAGACGTGCGCTGTACCTGATTCCAAGAATAAATATACATAATTGAAAGTCATATGTTTGTATGAAATCTCAATTATATTATCATTTTGGTCAATTTGGCGAGCAATATATTATTTTATTTACCATGCTAAAGTATAGATAAGATGAAAATAAAATTCCCTCAAGGTATAATCAGGTAAAAAACGTATTGGACTATGACCATTCGATGCGGAATTGTTTGTAGATGATTCTAGGATACTTTTGTATACATTTTACCAATAGTGTCAGCTAGTAAACGAATATAACAAAAAATACTTATTATATCGAAATTTGATCATCCAGCTTTTAAATTCAAAAGAACAATTAAACACATTTTATAGCCATGACTGTTTAAAAACGGTCCTAAAAAATTGTATTTCAATATTCTTGATTATATATGGCATCTTGTTGTCCATTTGTTATCTTGGGTTAATTTTAGCTTTTATAGATGAATTCCTTTTCACTTTTTCTGCAGGCGCTTGCCGGCAGATTTTCAACATAAGGGTGTTAGCTAGCCAGGCGGACCTAGAAAAAGCCCTACCACTATGCTTCCTTCGCAAAAGCTTCGACACAATTGCTAGGAATCCAACCTACGTGCATTAACGCGGTGTCTGAATTTCTTAGAATTTATTCAACTCGTGTTCATATCTCATATAAACATGTTTCTAAAGACGTAATAATCAACTGCCGTTATTCAATACACTGGACCTAGGGTCACGAACCCCGTATAACAGCTAGTATAATATAACTAGCAGATTCCTTCTCGCTCTGTCGAGAATTTAAAAAATGGCGAAGGGTCAATCGAAACCAAAAAATAAATAGTCTAGAACCATCTGCGAAAAGTTGTGCATATAATGGACATAGTCCTAGACACGTTTAGTAGTTTTGACGTGATTTAGTTTCAAAAGAACTGCATTTTGGTAATAAATTACCTGTGTCTAAATTTTTGGGATATAGGTATATTTAATTTAATTTATTTAGTAACACAGATAGGTCATTGTGATGCCTTTGATCTGATTAATCTCCTAATAATAGAAATCGTTATACTTGATGATATTTACAAAGTCACAATGATCATACTGAGCACAAACATCGCTGTTTCTTCTCAAACTGAAATAGTTTAGAATATTATCCGATACGAAATATATATAGGAGTTGTTGAGTGTTAGCACCCACCTCCGGTGCCGCTGCATCACATTCAAGAGACGAGGCTACAACACGACCGGAACATTGATATTAGCGCCACCATATTATAAATATACATTGATACTAGCGCCATCATATTAGAGATACACATTGATACTAGCGCCACCATATTAAGAGACACATTGAAACTAGCGCCACCATAATAAAGATACATAAATAAGAATAATTATTATTATATAGATTTTAATAAGACGTAAATAAGAAT